>CM055278.1:60786454-60949522 GCA_029237695.1 Conchocele bisecta | reverse complement strand
GATTCGCTCAATGTACGATGTCTTACAAATAAACACTTTTGATCTTGATTACAGTAAAAACAATAAAATCAATACATTTCTTTCTAAGCAGAAAATCTGTTGCAATATCTAGATCTACTGATTTTATTACTAAATCTATTTTTTTCATTGCATTTCCCGTGATGAGATCATTTGGGTGCGTTTGTCCCATACAACGGAATGATGGATATACTTGTGGTAATCTAATATCCACATCCCCAGTTTTAGGTCTCTAATTCATGCCACCGTGAAATTTGTACCTGTCTAATTTCCCTAATATACCCGCCTACCAACCACATCACGGTATGAGAAAACGTTGATCGTTATGTACAAGTACAGTGTTTCAGTCAAAAATGAAATTAGAATGCATGTGCATTATTGTATGTACGTGACATTGAAGTTGTTGTTGTATGACTCGCCTGGTACCACAACTTTTTCATTTCTGACTACGTATAACTAATTCTTTAAACACGATTGAAACACAGCGCCTCATCATGCTCATACTAATTATTTATTCAGGCTGTATTTAAGAGCGGGGATTGGAAAAAATGGAACCTAACACTAATAGGAAAAATAGCAGTATTAAAAACGTTTGCATTCCCTAAACTGGTATATCCGCTGACAGTACTAGAAAATACATCTGATGAAATCATTAAAGAGATAAATAAATATATGTTTGACTTTCTTTGGGATGGAAAACCTGATAAAATATGTAGAAAAACAATTATTCAAAACTACGAAAATTGTGCATTAAAAATGATAAATATTCAAGCTTTTTTGCATTCATTAAAAGCATCTTGGATAAAAAGATTAAAAGGATCACAGAATCAATGGAAAACAGCTTATAACAATGAATTGAACAAGTATGGTGGTGATTTACTGTTCAAGTGTAATTTTAATCAAGTTGATGCAAAACAGATAATAAAAAGGTATACATTTTTAGGTGAGATTATTACATCGTGGAGTAAAATAAGCTTTAGACATATATACCCTGTCATATCAAATGAAATATTATGGCATAATACCAACATCAAACAAAGCAATACATTATTTTATAAAGATTGGCACGATAAAGGTATAATGTATATAAAAAATATTTACGATTACAGAACAAAAAACTTCTATACATTTCATGAACTAAAGAATTTGTACAATTTAAGCAATGGAGATTTCCTAAAGTACTATACATTAATAGGTAATATTAAAGATGAATGGAAAGAAACACTTAAAACAGAAAATATTGACACTGGCACACCTGAATATCTAATTTCGAAACTTTTAAAAAATAAAATGGCCAATAAGATGGTATATGACATACAAATCGATACAATGCGATTAACTATATTAAAACACACTGTCAAATGGGAAAATGAATTAAATATTCAAAATATTAAATGGAAGAACATATTTATCTCACCTATCAAAAATGCTATAAGCACAAAACTAAGAGCATTCCAGTACAAATACCTAATGAGAATAATACCAAATAACTCCTTCCTATTTGTATATAACTTGAAACCATCAAACTTGTGTGAATTTTGTAATATGAACGTAGATTCAAATATACATATGTTTTGGGAATGTCAAACTATCTAAACATTTTGGTCGGAAATAGATGAATTATTGAAATCTAAACTAAATTACAATGCACATCTAAATTACGAACACATATCATTTTGTAATATTAACTTAGTATCTAAACAAAGGTCGGTTCTAATTAATTTCATTATCCTTCTAGCAAAATATTGTATATTCTAATGTAAATGTTGCTCAACACTGCCAACACTAAACTCATTCAATATGTATCTACAGAAAACAATCTTAATTGAAGAGACAATTGCGACAATGAAAGATAAACTGTTGCAATTTAATACAAAATGGAATGATTTTCACTTCAACTAACAAAACGTATACCAAAGTACCCACACATAGATATATATATACTAGTAATGCCAAAAACGTTCTCTCTTTTTTTTTGTTGCATTAACCAAGACCCAAACCCCCGCACCCATGTATACCCACAACACCCATACACATTATCATATAAAAACTCGTTGTTACATGTCACATATACTAAGACAAAGAAAATGTTTTTACCTCTATAAATTGTTCAATGATTTTGTACACATAAATTGTAAAATTGTGTATGCACATGTATGTATTATATGTAACAAAGAGAATAAAAAATTGAAATACAAAAAGAATGTTTGGACTTTCATCATAGAGATATTCCACCCTGTCAACCCTGTCTACCACAATTCGCGAGTTTAAAACACGTCCGGACCTGCATGATGTATGCACCTAAGGGCGCCCTAAAAATTGGCCGTTTGTTAATCTGCGCCGAGTCGCCACCGGGTTCGAAAGAGATGGACACAATATTTTACAATTACTATAGAAAAGAAAGTAAAAATGGCATACATTTCACACAACTATGAAATGCGAGAAACAGATCTGTCGGTCGCAAACCAACCTAAAAAATCACAAGGTAAATTGCTGCCAGTGTCAATGGCACGCGCATGCTTTGTGAAAACGTAGTTTTGACTAACCCGATATTACACGACGAGCTGCGTTAATATTATAGTAAATGCAATGCTGTTTTGTTCGCCCACGTGTGTCCATCGAAGGGACGCTAATTTACGTTTCTTCACAGACGCAGCGTAGAAATGAAGATTAAGGAAACACACTTCGGTTTCTGCTTGTCTACGGCTCCAAGACAAACATAAAAAGAACGCGAAGATAACACTTGAAGTCACTGTTTAAAACATGTGTATAATACAGTATTATAAGCACGTTTGGCAATCGATGATTATTGATTTATTTTATGTACATTAACGTTTTCGCTTCGTCGCGTTGATAAATTAACTAATGGAACGTTAGTTTATGACGTCAACGTCATTTTGGTCATTCTTTTGTTATGGTGTTTGTTGGTAATGTCAGAATCATCCGAATATTGCTTGCAACAATACGAGTAACCGTGGTAACGAGAATAACCAGGGGCATCCATTCGAGCGAGACGTTTCGGAGCTTCTAACTTGGTGCTGTCATTTTCTGACAATTTCTCACAACTTTGACTTGCCGTGGTAAACACCATGCTAGCGTTATGTTTGAAATTGTGTCTTTTTATCCATTCGGGAATCTGCTAAGAACGTTTAATGCACGAGTTTGTGCAAGTGAACGCTTAATATGGGTCACGTGATCTAATTGTTAATTTAAATTTACGCATCCTGTGACGTCATGCTTTACTGAAAAATGCATGAAAATCTACTGAACTGTCTAAACGTAATATCATATATGACGCCAACCCATGTATAACGAAATGTATTGTTTGCCCTAGTGTCTCGATCAATGAAAGCACATATGATTGTCTCAATTAATCGTATATTGCGACGCTTTCGCCAATATCTATTAAATTAATCATTAAATGTTTCACTACATGAAATCTATATTTAGCACAAGAGGCTCCACCTTGTGTTTGTCCATACAGACCGTATTGACCTACCTGTCGCCTAAGCGATCGCACTGCAGGTCCGTGGGTTTGTCCATAGAGCCCGTGTTGACATACCTGTCGGCTAACCGATCGCAATCCTGGTCCGTGGGTCTGTCCATGGAGACGGTGTTGACCTACCTGTCGCCTAAGCGATCGTACTCCTGGTCCGTGCGTTTGGCCGTAGAGACCGTGTTGACCTACCTGACGCCTAACCGATCACAATCCTGGTCCGTGTGTCTCTCCATGGAGACCGTGTTGGCCTACATGTCCGATCGTACTCCTGATCCGTGGGTTTCTCCATAGAGACCGTCTTGACGTACACCAGGTCCTGTGTTTGTCCATAGAGACCGTATTGACCTACCAGTCGCATAACCGATCGTACTCCAGGTCCGTTTGTTTGTCAATACAACCCCTGTTTTTACGTACATGTCGCGTAACCGATCGTACTCCAAGTCCATGTGTTAGTCCATATATACCGTGTTGAATTATCTGTCGCATAACCGAACGTACTACAGGTCCGTGTGTTTGTCCACAGAAACCGTGTAGACATACATGTCGACTAACCCATCGTAATCCTGGTCCGTACGTCTGTCCATGGAGACAGTGTTGTCCTACCTGTCGCCAACCGATCGTACTCCAGATCCGCAAATTTGTCAATAGAGATCGTGTTGACCTACATGTCCGATCGTAATCCTTGTCCGTGTGTTTCTCCATAGAGACCGCAATGACAAACGCCAGATCCGTATGTTTGTCCACATAAACCGTGTTGACCTACCTGTCGCATAACCGATCGTACTCCATGTCCGTGTGTTTGTCAATACAGACCGTGTTGACCTACCTGTCGCGTAACTGATCGTACTCCAGGTCAGTATGTTAGTCCAGATAGACCGCTTTGACATATCTGTTGCATAATCGAACGTACTACATGTCCGTGTGTTTTTCCATAGTGACCTACCTGTCGACTAACTGATCGTAATCCTGGTCCGTGGGTTTGTTCATGGATACCGTGTTGACTTACATGTCGCCTAAGCGATCGTACACAAGGTCCGTGTGTCTGTCCATTGAGACCGTGTTGACCTACCTGTCGTCTAAACGATCGTACTCCAGGTCGGTGGGTTTGTCCATAGAGCCCGTGTTGACCTACCTGTCGCCTAACCGATCGTACTGTAGGTCCCTGGGTTTGTCCATGTAGACCGTGTTGATAGCCGTCGTTGTCCCGTTATCATACCGCACATTTAATCCATTGTTGCTCGTCCAGTACACACGACTGAAGCAGGAAACCGCGCTTATATGTAGCTGTGACTGGAGAAATGTGGCTTATGAAATACCAGGCCAGTGTAGCTCGTGATCAAATATCACTGCAGTCTGATAACGATATCTACTTCTTGTTAGAAGCATGACGGTGTTTCACTGGTGGAATGGCGAATGGTGTAGATCCTGATCAGACTGAGCAGATGCACAGGCTGACCTGGATCAACATTGGTCGCAAAACCCAGAAGCCCAATTTCTCCAGTCACAGCCACATATTATTGTGTGGCCGCCACTGGTTGCGTTTTTGTTTTTAATTAGAATTGTTTTGATTAGTGTATTAGTGATGCTCCATATCCAGACAGTCTTATGATTCTGTTTTTAGAATCCTGATGATGAGATGTAAATCTGGCATCCTTCAGCGTTTGGAGATATCTGCGCACATCCAATATTGCCGCCGAATAGTTGCTTTCAGTCGCATATAGTAATAGCAATACCATACATTCAAAAGATTAAAGATCGTATACAGAATTTAATTGACATAGTGAAACGGATGGGCACATTTGAAATGTTGTTCTAGTGATATACATGATACAATGTATATATCTGTTCTTAGACGGCCGATATAGCTGTGACTGGAGAAATGGGGCTTATGGGTTTTGCGACCAGTGTATATCCAGATCAGGCTGTGCGTCTACACAGTCTGATCAGGATATGCACTGTTCGCTATTCCATCAATTAAACACCCGTCATGCAATGTAGCAATGTCGTTAACAAGCAATATAGATCGCTATCAGGCTACAGACGTTTGGTATTAGATCAGGAGCTACACTGGTCACAAATCCCATAATACAAATTTCTCCAGTCACAGCCAAATAAACGAACATTATTCAGTCTTACTTGTTATGCGGGTCGACAGCCACTGCATACAGACCGGCTATGTTGTCGACTAGCACGATAGCATCTTGCCCACTGCTGCTCCCCAACATGTTCATTATTCGCCCCTCTACTGGTTCGGCCCAAACAATGTGCTTCGTTTTCCAGTTATAGTCGACATCTGTAGCCGATTTCACCAAAATTACTATGCATACTTATCTAGCCAAGTCTACTTTGCGGGAGTAGTCATGTATTTTTCCCGATTTGCATAATTTCATATAGAACTAATGACTGCATATATTTGATGATTAAAAGTATGCATATTTATTCTACTGAATTTATTACATTATCACAGCCAAAATGGCTGTGATAATGTAATAAATTCAGTATACCAAAAACTAATGAATGTATCCTTAAATTGAATATTTCTCCCTTAAAGTGTAATTAGCAAGATAAGTATACTTTAAAATTTTGGTGAAATAGGCTACTGAAACACAACGTGTTGAAGTGCAAATAAAAAGTTGTACAAAGCTATTCAAATTTCATTAAAGGAGGGAGGCATTCGCTGGTGCTGCACTCCGCGCCGGCTTAGAATGTTTCACGTCGAAATAGACGCCGGATTCCTGACGAATTAACATTCAGCTATATGCAGAAGATACCACATAAACACATTTTCTGTTTTGCCGGTTACTAGATGAAAAATTGGCTTATGCGATAGCTTAATGTAGAGTTGAGTGGCGTCCCGCCAGGAAACCGGTGCATTTCTCGACGTGAAACACTTTACGTCGGTGAGGAGGGCAGCTATATTTTATCCGATATACTGTATTACAGTCAATGTGGGAACAATTACAAATACGAATTAAAATACTGCAGCTGGGGTGGGGTGAGAGGGGGGGGGGGGGCGTTTCACTAAACTGCGTGTCGGCTGATTATCGCATTTGAATGACAGCTTCCTATATCGTACACCGTAGACCCGTTGCGTCATAGATCTATTATAACGGAAAACCCCACTAGCAGTGACGTAATCCTTTTAGCGACACATGGTGTAACTGACTACAGCTCTGCTTCCGATAAAACACAAAGACAAACTTGATTAAACAACTTTCGATTCAGTCCGATTCAAATTTCAGAATGTTCAGACTAACTACACACTGTCACGTAATACTGCTAAATTTGGTATTGACGGACTCGTAGTGTTAACGGCTGGAACATGGTCATCATTAAAAGGAAGAAACCACAGTCGTATTTATGAAAAATAAGATTTACCCGAGAGCTCTTGAGCGCCGCCATTACTGATGTGTACACAATAGAACACGTGATCCCACACCCAGTTGTATGGGTTTTTTTTAAATTAATTCTAACATATATAGGGATAGCTAACCGATATTATTTTATTTACATGTAAATGAATATATGGAGCAGTTTCATCTTGTTCTGCACGTTTTGCAAGTAGTTTTCATATTGTTTAAAGCAAATACTCACTTCTTATAAATGGACTTGTTATTTTTTAACTGATCGCAGTATATTCCAGTAGCAGATTTCACAAAAAGTGCAATGTATACTTATCTAGCTAAGTACACTTTGAGGGAGAAAATATCAAGTTAAAGATAAATTTATTATTTTTTATTAAACTGAATTTATTACATTATCACTGCCATTTTGGCTGTGATAATGTAATAAATTCAGTATAATAAGTATACATACTTTTAATAAATCATCAAATACATGAAGTCAATAGTTCTATATGAAATAATGTATTTCGGGAAAAATAAATGATTACCCCTCAAAGTACACTTTGCTACATAAGTATGCTCAGCAATTTTGGTGAAATCGGCTACAGTTACTTATTTTTTACCTTAGGTTATCGACAAATGAAAGAATGGCATTTAGTCTCAATTAATCGCATATTGCGACGCTTTCGCCAATATGTATTAAGTTAATAATTAAATGTTCAGCGCTATATTTAGAACTAATTTTATGCCATGTTGGCATCAGTTCACGAGACGCAGAGCATATTACCGCTCACACATGCGCTCACTTCCTGTCACACCAATCGCATACTAGTAAAGCGATTCAAAACACGTTTAGGGGCGGTGATTGAGACCAGAATATTAAGAATGTTTATATTTAATTAAATCAGCTATTTATGTTGTCATACTTCATTTGCGGTTAAACTGTGCTTATGTCACTTGACAGACACCAGCCAATGTTTATTTCACTCTCATCTCGTACATCTTGGTTGATTGCTGGTATTTCACGCCATCGTTCAGAAGTATCAGTCCAGGTAAAACAAGTTTATTGTCACTGAAAGTACACGTAATGTACAGCCCGCTAGAGTCAATTTATGATGCATCCACAAATTGTAAGCTTAAAGAAGCTGTTTGACAATTCAAGCCCCAAGAAAACCAGACATGTGGAATTGACCAAATATACCAAATTATTGGTGTTTCAATCCATGTTTGGAACAGAAGAAAAACCTATGGAAAATGAATGTTAATGCAATTTTCGAAAAGGACAGTATGATAGCAGGTGATCACTGCACGGGGACTCCCCCCCCCCCTCCCATGAGGTCAAGACAATACGAACACTGGTTAATAACATTTCCAACAATCGTCAAATCAGTCATTTCAAACCGTGACACTACTATAACACTGCATTCTTACCTGGAATATCGTTATGCCATAGAATTCCAATCCGGTATCCGACACAAGGATTCTCCTATTGGTCCCGTCAAAGTCGCTGAATTCAATCGTGCCACGGGACTGGTCAGACCAAAACAGTCTATCTGATGTATGGTCAATACATAAAGTTGTGGGCTTGATTAATCCAGACCATTTGATAATTGTTCTTTGATTCCCGACTAAGTCACTTCTTTCAATTTTTGGATTTATACCGGCATCAGCCCAGAACAGGTATCTGGAAAATAAAAGAAACTTTTGAGTGATGAAATATGGAATGTATCCATAGTGTGTATGAAATATAAAAGTTATCCCACGAGTGTATTATTTTGGCGTCAGAAGACACACACATCGACGCTGTCGTAAATGCGCGCTACGTTATGTGTAGTACCAGCGAAAACGTCCAGTTTTTACAAATTGGTTTTAGATATAACAATGCATTAAACGTTGATAAATGTTACTTCATCTCGCTTACATCTGGTATGTGCTTTTTTTGCTTACTAAATGCGTTCATATCTACATTTAAACATGTTTAGCCTACTTTTGAGATGGTTACTAGGGCAAATCATAAAGTGTATTACCCACAGGTGACTGAAAACAATCACATGTCATTATCGTTTATAAGTGTACGGTCAGCAACGTATTGAACTACATGTATATACATTTTGCAAACCCGTTAAAATGATAGAAATCGGTATCTACTAGTATACATCACGTTGAATACATACATCATTCAGCACCATGTTACCATTTACCGGGTTAAAAAGTACAGTGTGCATGTGATATAGCAGTAGTTTTATCACCCCACGGGCCACCACAAAAGTCGTCGAAATCGACGGCCCGGGAACATATTAATAATGTAGGCAGATAGGCAGGTTTGTACAGCGAAAATCGATTTCGATGAGTTTCTGTGGGGAAGACTATGTGCTGTATAACAGACACAACGTATGTATTAACCCGCTGTACTGCACTATCACGCTGAACGATGTCATTTTACAAATATTCAATATCAACTGCTATGATAAGGTAACGATTTTCATCACATTAACGGGTTTGAAAAATAGAACCATCACACTTGCACAACTACATAACCACATACATTTTGTTTAAGCAATCTACTTAGCCATTTGAAATGTTAAGTTTTCCCTTTTAAATATGTTTCTCACTCGCAATACCACCTAGAACTACCATTATTGCACAACTGCATAACCAATGGGTGCAAACCACATACCACTATCCAACATGTAACTTTTGTTTGACCTTGACCTATTTTGTTCACGTAATTGACGTAGCAATTTTCAACATTTGTTTATGTTTTCTCGTTTAGATCCATTTCTCACTTACTGTACCACCTAGTACCATCATACGTGTACAACTTCATAGCCAACGGGCTACCACCACATCCCACTATCCATAATATTTGTTTTACCTTTACATATTTCTTACGCGTAATCGACAGCGCAGATGTTCACTCTTAACATATGCTAATACATGTACGCCAGCCTGCAACTGCATGTATGTTTTTCTAATACAATGATATGTTTTGTCATCTTCAGCCACTGACTGTTGTCACTTTCAATCGTGGTCATAATAACATTTATAGTCAATGGTCATCAATCAATCCCAATCCACTAGGTAATACGTTAGGATTTCGTTAACTTTATTACTTTATATCCAAATACACGGGCGAAATATATACCATGCACGCTGCATTTTCATATGTATCATATCTTAGTACTTCCATGAAATATTTACATAAATTACCAATTTCATTGGTTGACAGACACCCTTTATCTAATATATATATATTTCTGCTAATAGTACATTATGCAATATGTGTTTCCAACACACGATAAAGTCAACCTCAATTCAATTCAATTCAATATATTTATTTCCTCTTGTCAGAGATTTGAATGATATACATGTATGTAATAAGTGAATTACACAATGGTGAGAAGTATATACAGAAATGTTCATATAGCTGTTATATACAAAGTGGATTGGCTAATAATGTTCGACTAGGCCAAGTATGCTAGAAATAAAATTGTGCAGTCCGTGTGATTATTAAGCCATGCGTCCTTCTCACAACTGGAAATGTCCATAGTTCTCAGCTCCCTGCATAGCTAAGATTTAATTAAATTCATGTTGAAAGTATAGTTCATGACAACTGTTTACACAACTGAAAGTTGCACTTAGGAATGTGTGTTTCTGAAATGCTATTCCGCCTGGTTCCTATTAGACATTGTAATAAGGTTTCACCAACACATATGTCAAGTTCATTGTATAATTCAGTCCTGAAGGTCCGGTGGATGTTGTCCATGAAAGAGTCCCTCATAAGCATTGTTATTTCACATTCAGTAATTGAATGACACAGGACGTCCTCTGTGATACCCTCACATAGACAACACACACTTGTATTGCCATCCGGTACATAAGCACATAGCAAAGCAACACACGTCTTAGCTCAGATGGCGTCTTTGGGAAATGTCAGACGTTGGCAGGGGCTATAAATGTATGCTGTTGGCGAAACCTGACGGATTCATTGTTATTCGCCATTCTCTGCCTACATAGGTCGGTTTCACGGACAGCAACCGCCGTGTTGACTTCTCGTTTCCACATGCATTTAGATGGAAGATTGTCATATTGTTGCAGTATGTGTATTAGCCCATACCTATACAGTATTGCACATATATCGGGAATGAACCCACGAGACATAGCAATAGATCAGGACATATATACAGAAACAGTTTTCGAAATAAAACGGTTTTACAAACGGCTGGCGAATGTGATGACATAATGTTTCGTTTGTCTATTTCGGAAGTTAGACTGCGAAGCCCCAGCATTGAGTGGCATATATCTGACCTGGTTCGCCTCTGAAACCCTTGAATGCATTTGACAACTGTGTGTTGAAGCTTGGCAATACACTCTTCACCAGAAAGAATCTTCACCAGAAAGACCGTTCTATAATTCGCAGCCGTACAATGTGGTAGGCATAACAATTTGCACGTATAGACTTGTGGATGTTATGGGGTTTATACCTATGGTTTTACACCTACCACAATGAGTGTATGGAATGCGTTGAGACCCATTTGACATCATTCGCGAACATGTTCCTTGTATTTTGTGTTTGCACACTGTTAAATTTCAATGTGCACTACCGAGTCTTTTATAGCAATGGACGCGTACATGATTTCACTGCATATAATAGCTTGTGGCTTATTTTAAAGCAAAACAAGAAATGCGTCTGTCGAACGCGGATGCCACCTGCAGCATATTTGAGAAACTGTGACAAAGTGGTTAACCGAAAAGTGTGACGGACGGACGGACGGACGAACGGTCCAAACACTATATGCCACCCGTTTCTTCGAAACCCGGTGGCATAAAAACACAACGATGAACGATTTAACAGAGCTGACATACACGGTTTATTACATATATTTTCTGGCAATAGTACATGCAGTTTACACGTTAATCATGGGTTAACATTAGTCACAGTTACCAACCAATGACTGAAAGACACGATTTATTAAACATAATCATGACAACACAGCATATGCAACATATCTTTAGATTAGTTTCAATGACCAATTTCAATGACTATCAGACAGGCTTTATGAAATATAATAATGACAGTTACTGTAGTACACACATGTATGTACTGTTTGTTCCACGTTTTGCTACTGATGAACTTTTGGCTATTAAGCACATTAAATCTAAATAATATTTAAATGTATCTACATTTTCATCAATAACAAAACAAGAGGGTCATGATGGCCCTAATTCGCTCACCTGACTCCCATGAACACCAGAGGAGAATGTGACATTGAGTTCATATGTGTTAAACAATTGTGATATTTTTAGATGGCGGTCATCTTGGATTAAGAGCATCGGCCATGTGGTTCCTGAGAAAAAGACGTTCAAAATCTCAAATAAATGGACCTTTTGGCGGCAATCATGGATGACATAATCATGTGATTCCGACAAATATTGCACCATACCAATCGCCTTATCGATACCTTCAATTTGATATATGACATGAGCATATACGGTCAAAAATAAAATTTGACCCCAATTTGACCCCACGGGCCACGCCCATTTTTGACACCGGGGTCACCATTTTAACACCTTTGATAGAGCATTCTACATCGATCATTCCTACCAAGTGTACATCGAAATCCGGCTGGCGGTTCATGAGAAGATTTTTTAAGAAATTGTGCTATTTTTAAACGGCGGCCATCTTGGATTAGCGACGACCTCCGTTTTAACAAATCTGAAAAGGCTTCACCCATGGAATATAACTGCAAAGTTTGGCCACCATGGGCCAAGCGGTTGGTGTGAAGAAGAATTTTGAAATCTCTAATAAAAGAACGACCTTTTGACCTTTCGGCGGCCATCTTGGATGACATGACCATTCAATTTCGACAAAAAATGTACCAGAGCGATCGCCTCTTTGATACCTTCGATTTGATATAGACATGACCATATTCGGTCAAAAATAAAATTTGACCCCAATTTGACCCCACGGGCCACGCCAGTTTTTAACCCCGGGGTCACCATTTTAACAACTATGAACGAGCACTGTACATCGATCATTCCTACCAAGTTTCGTCGAAATCCGGCAGGCGGTTCATGAAAAGAAGATTTTTTAAGAATTTATGCTATTTTTAGACGGCGGCCATCTTGGATTAGCGATGACCTCCGTTTTAACAAATCTGAAAACGCTTCACCCATGGACTATAACTGTGAAGTTTGGCTACCATGGGCCAAGCGCTTCATGTGAAGAAGAATTTTGAAATTTCTAATAAAAGAACGACCTTTTGACCTTTCGGCGGCCATCTTGGATGACATAACCATCCGATTTTGACAAAAAATGTACCAGAGCGATCGCCTCGTTGATACCTTCGATTTGATATATGACATGACCATATTCGGTCAAAAATAAAATTTGACACCAATTTGACCCCACGGGCCACGCCCGTTTTTGACCCCGGGGTCACCATTTTAACAACTTTGAAAGAGCATTGTACATCAATCATTCCTACCAAGTTTTGTCGAAAATCTGGTTGGCGGTTCATGAGAAGAAGATTTTTGAAGAATTTGTGCTATTTTTAGACAGCGGCCATCTTGGATTACGTAATGACGTCATTTTAACAATTTTGTAATCCCCCTACCTAAATACCATAACCATGACGTTTGGTGACTATAGGCCGAATGGTTACCGAGGAGAAGACGTTTGAAAATGTTCACGGACGACGACGACGGACGACGACGGACGACGGACGACGGACGACGACGGACACATTGTGGTAACAATAGCTCACATGAGCTTCGCTCAGGTGAGCTAAAAAGTCACCCTAACAACCCCCCACCCCCCCCCCCATTTTTTTTATTTGATAAAAGTACATCAAATATTGATTGTATTGCCTATGGGAATTTACCATGGGGGGAAGCAGGTGGATGTGCTGGGGGAGGAGTCAAAAATGAAAAACAAATTGCAAATTGACTCCAAAACCTGGTTAGATTGCTTGGAAATTATGTAACTAAGAAAACAAGTTACATTTTGAAAATTGTTCCCCAAATAAAAACAAATATATAATATATTTTAGCCCCCATGTTAAATTCCCATAGGAAAATCGTTTTTTCGCAATAAAATCAGTAGTTGGTAGAAATTAATCAAATAATTATGTTTGGGATGGGTGATTTTTTTCTTATTGATGAGAAAGTACTTACATTTAAATGTTTTAAATTTAATATGTGAATAGCCATTAAATACCTTTTATGAGGATGAACAACAATACCGGTGGGGTTGTCCAGGTATTTGTCCGCTATGACTTTGAACTCTTTGTTATACTCGTTGTATTGATCCATGTCCACCGGTAGATGTACCAGGGCAATCCAACCATAGACGGAATCGGTCCAGTACACGTTCCGACCCAACCAATCGACAGTTAACTGACCAACCCCTGAAAAGCAGTCCAGTGTTTTATAGCAAATTAATCATACGGTATACGCAATACTCAGAGCAAAATTCGTCCGCCTGTACGAGGAGAGCTGAATAAGACAATGTAAATGATTACTTGTCGGCATGAGTATGTGTATCGTTTTTTAATGTCATTTTAATTTGTTTTATAAAGCGAATATGCCTTCAATGGTACATCATAAGATACATTTCACAAACACAAAACAACTGAGATATATCAATAACCATTGTATTAATTTCTATTCGTTTGTCGACTAATTATCGCATGCACATGTCAATTTTCGTTGTCGTAAACATCACGTCTGAGTCAGTCCATGTTAATTTTAATTCGTTAGCACCATGTCACATATCAGAAAGTACCCACTAGTAGTGACGTACTTCCTTTCAGTAAATCACAGTTACGACTCATTTCCTTTTTGCTCAATACAGGTCCCAAAGCCTTATACTAAGATAGTTTCAGCATTGTAAAATATTAAATAATCATTATAAAAACTATACTACGTTAACACATGATGCGCATGTATGAAACGCAAACATAACATTTGTTCACAAATAATGTGAGAACTAAATGTTATCTCTGACGTAGCGATGACGTAATGTAATGTCCAGCGAAAACACATTTGTCACGTGACAACAAATCGCGAGCGCACCCACAGAAAACATTAATAGCATATTTAGCAAAACTAAATTATCGTTTGCAACGTCAGATAATTGTTTTTTATAATAAAATATCGTATTGTATTGTTCGATTCTATGTCACCCATTGTGTCATATACATGTCAAAAAGGATATTTGGGCAGGTTTTGTGAATCAGACGAAGATATAATTGCAGTTTATATAAGAAATATTTACGTCTTCCATAAATTCATAACGAAAACGCCCATGAATAATGATACTTTCCTTAAATAAAACAATGGGCTGTTACGTTTACTGTGGTATAAACAACAATGTATCCCTGTAAAGTTCGTTGAGTCGGAAGGACCACAGTAAACGCAATAGACCATCATTGTATTACTTATATTCATTGCATTTTCTGATAGTTTCATAAGTGTAAATAACCAAATATGGACTTAAAATTAAGACTCATGTGTCGCAATTCATAAAACAGGGACGTTGCCGGTCAGTAATGTACCGTTGTTGATAATGTCGTGGAGATTAATGACTTCAAACTATTTTTAGCCCATTAACAACGTCGTGCGATGTCACGTGGATGTGTTGAGACATAAGCACAGTACGTTGAATAGGCGTTTCCATCATGCATTTATGGAAGGTGGAAATATACAGTCTGTGACTGTGACTTTATCACAGATGATGTCTCAGATATCCTATATGTGTTTTTTCGCTGCATGCATAGTAAATACAATCTACATGGGTAAATCAATTACACCAGTTTATTTAACCACACTCCCAAAAACATGTATATAAGTGCATGCTACAATAAACTGAAAAAAACACATTGGGGAGATAATTTGGCTTCGCACAAGTTGACATTTCTGCTATACAGGTGCCAGTAAGGAAACATTGCGAACTTTCTTTATTGTTTGCTGTGACATGATGATACTATAGACAATGTTGAAAGAAGTTCCATTATAGACGCTAGTTTGATTAAGTTAAAGACACTAATTTAGTAACCATCGATTGAAAACCATTTTATAATACTTTACAATGCTAGTTATTTTTCAGCATTATAAACATTGTTTGATCTATTCTCATTTTTTTCCAAGGAACTTATAGGTACAACTACGTCCAGAAATGCGATACAAAGCTACAGTTTAATAAAAAAAAATGATATTATGTTTCAAACCTTCTATGCATATCTGAGACCTTTAATTGGTTGAAGTTGACCTCGTACGCCTCGTATGTGGAAACGGGTTTAGTTGTAACACTAGGGAATCCGTTTCAGTCATCAACAATGATACTGAAATTGACTTACCGGGTGATGTGCCAATGTGTAGAAATTTGACTTCTAGCGGGTCTGTACTAGTGTTCACCATCATGAGAGTTTTCTTATTCGGGTCACTTAACACCAGTAGGCTGGATCGGTAGTCGTACGCTAATCCATATATGTGATATTCTTCGGTTGGCAACTGGAACTATTATACATAATCAGTAATAGTTACAGTTCAAATATTATATGGCGTAGATGAAATCGCGGTATTTCCTCTCATTCAATTAATAACATATCGCGACTATTTCACTAATGTAATTCAGATATATTAGACTTGGTTTTGAAATGGTAAATATTCCGCGGCGAGCCTTAGACTTCCAACCCGTTTCATAACCTCACAGGATACTGTAAAGAAAACCATGGCATGGGATAATATATGGTTCGACAATTTCCAGCCGTGGGTAAACGTTTGCCGTGGCACGAGGGAACTGTTTGAACATCAGTGCCGTAGGCCGCGGGTTCAAACAGCTCCCGAGTGCCACGGTAAACGTTTACCCACGGCTGGACATGGTTGAACGTTATTGTTACATTTCAGTCGAAAATATGGTACTTTCGGTACTTTAATAAGCTGCTCCATTCAAACGGCTGATTTGCTTACATATTCTGTGGTCACAGTACACGTCGCGTGATGCAGTAGCATCAATTTCAAACGTACAGTGCGACCGTTGTGCACTGGTCTAGTTCCGTAATGGCGCATTCTAGTAATATTGGGTCCCTTTACAAACTTATCTATACACGCCGGACAAAAGTGCCATTTGTTCATGGATGGAAGATATGGTGGTACACATATACAACATAAGCGGCTCCAAGAAATATGACCAGTGTGCCAAATACATATCAATAAATTCAAAATGGCCGCCAGAAATATATACCAATCTATATTGTCAGACAATAATGGTGTATTAAACAGCTTTGTTATGCTAAAATGACACATATTGGTATAATAAGGAATTTAAATAAGTTTTCTATGTATTTTGGTCATTGAAACATTTGTATAAATCCAAGATGGCAGCCAAATATCGATAACTTTCACTATTTTGGGCTCTGGATGCTCTAACACACATACTTATTGATATAAAATGGCATGTGTTGTTACTTGACCATCACTGCCTAACTAAAATATAATTGGATAATAATACCAGATAACAAATTCCAATATGGCCACCAAATAGCAATACACAATGGCAATATCAACATATGTAGCGAGCATTTGACACATTTTAGGATTATAAATTTCTGGCTTCAAATCAATTAAGGTGATGCGAAAGGACATTTGCTTCCCGTTGTATACTATGTATGCTGCAACAGGCAATACTTAGACAGCAAGCATTATTGTACGCATTAACAGCTGCAGAGGTCGGTAATTACAAGCATAGCGTTGGTACACTTGCAGCTTGTTCACGCTCTGAAAGACTTTCATCCGTATTTGATGAGCTCAGTACAAGCTTGTGTAATATCCGGAATTGTCATCCAGATGGCTGTCCATGTTGCGCCATATTTTCTCCACCCATATTCCTCTGGTGATGGGACTGTCTATATTGTTGTTAACAGGTCATTCAGATGACACGTTGGTACATAACCCGTATAACCTGGTGGATGACGGCATCATGTGAAGCAATATGTGGCTACATACATTGCTGCTATCTGTATGAAAACCTAAACCACGGTTGTTGTGCGTTTATCCAAACTATTAAGGCGTTCTTAGAAAAGTTAGTATCATGCTGCAAACACAGTTCTTTATATTTTGTTGCCAAATGGAAAAGGTTATACCCTAGTAGGCGGAAGCGTTCAGTTGAGCATCATTAACGCATGTGTTCCCTAGTATTGTCGTAGAACAACACAACACATTACTTAATTCTTTGCTATCAATTTGTCATGCCCAAGAGTCTCACACAGAGTGTTAGTACATGTATAGCAATTGCGAATATGTTTGCCAGATCCAAGACTGATATGTAGCCTATTTCATCAACATTGCAAAGTATACTTTGCAAAGTATACTTTGAGGGAGTAATCAATTCCTTTTCATGAAATGCATTATTTCATATAGAACTAACTACTGCATATATTTGATGATTAAAAGTATGCAGAATTATTATACTGAATGTTTTACATTATCACAGTCATTTTGGCTGTGATAATGTAAAAAATTCATTATAATAAAAATTAATACATTTATCCTAAAATTGAAAATTTCTCTCTCAAAGTATACTTTGCTAGATAAGGATACTTGGCAATGTTGGTGAAATGGGCTACAGACTTGGGTGTCCGGATTTATTTTATGACTATCTATGAATTACCGTGTTTTACCAGTGAAATCGAAATTCAACTTAAACCCGTGAAATACCAGATGCGCCCGTGAAATATCGATTTCGAAAACTCACTGCTTTGCCGAACTACTTTCTTAGGCTCCGCCCATTGTACTTATATGCAATAAACTATGTTTAAACTAAATTAGGCTCCGCCCAACTGGGGAACTTTAGTAGTTGCATGAGTATGTCCCTTGCACACCTGCGATTAGCTCCCTTGCTGGATGCGCGCACCGAGCAACATTTGTTATCTGCTACCGAAGGTGGAAATCGCGGAACTGGACAATTTGCTTTCGCAAATAGATACGAATTAAACATGAGGACCCTCAAATAACACCATTGCCCAACATTTAGCATCTTTAGTAAAACTAGATTTGTCAGTAAGCGGGGGCTTACGGAATACCCACCCCCCCCCCCCCCCCGCGTCAGCCCTGACCTAGAATGAATTCCAGCTCGCATACTATCATTTTCAGATAAAAGACTATGTCAGCAATTATGGAGAATGCGATGTTGGTTCCAGTTGAAAAAATCAAACTAGACATTCTAAGTCCGTGACCTTGACCCCTGGCATAAATGGGGGTCATAGGTTTGTTGCAGAATGATGTATGAGTGTCAGAGAAGGGCCGGGTAAAATATCACTGCATTCCGCAAAGGGAAAAAGAAGTTATAAGGAAATTTACATTTGTTAAGTTTTAGTTTTTTTCTAAGTTTATAAGTCCGTGATATTGTGCCCTGGCATAAATGGGGGTCGTAGGTTTGTTGCAGAATGATGTATGAGTGTCAGAGAAGGGGCGGGCAAAATATGAAAGATTTCAGCAAAGGGAAAGAGAAGTTGAAAGGAAATTTACAATTGTTACGTTTTCGTTTTTTTCTAAGTTTCTAAGTCCGTGACCTTGACCCCTGGCATAAATGGGGGTCGTAGGTTTGTTGCAGAATGATGTATGAGTGTCAGAGAAGGGGCGGGTAACATATGAAAGATTTCCGCAAAGGGAAAGAGAAGTTAAAAGGAAATTTACAATTGTTAAGTTTTGTGACGGACGTAAACACGGAAACACGGAAACACGGACGGACGGACGGACGGACGGACGGACGTACCCACATTAGTACACTTAATGGGTAGTCCATTAAATCATTGTTGGGTACAAATTATTGGGTACTCAAAACCCATTGTTGGCTACTTCAAAAGCGTTCTTAAAACAGTACTCTTGTTGGGTACTTTTCTGGACACATAATAATGGGTACTTTTCTGGACATATAATAATGGGTACTTTTCTGAATCACTGAGTTCAATGTAAATGTGTTCGTTATTTCTCTCATGGCTGGTATCCATTTCACTATCAATACTGTGTGTTTCTCTGTAGCATAGTTGATTATCGTCATCGTCCGACGACTCTTTCACTTCCACTACATTCAGGCTTATAATCACTATCCATGTCATCACTTCTTGGATCACTGACGGAAGAAATATCGTCTGATTCAATGGGAGAAAAACACGCTTTACTGTCAATATTCAGTTTTTTTATGCATTTTTGTTTCTGAACATTTGTTTCTATAGCCTTTCTTTTCAAAGCTGTAAATGACTGGCTGACATGGCTCAGAGACGACTGGCTGACATGGCTCGGAGACGGCTGGCTGACATGGCTCAGAGACGGCTGGCTCGGAGACGACTGGCTGACATGGCCCGGAGACGCCTGGCTGACATGGCTCGGAGACGGCTGGCTGACATGGCTCAGAGACGACTGGCTGACATGGCTCGGAGACGGCTGGCTGACATGGCTTGGAGATGACTGGCTGACATGGCTCGGAGGCGGCTGGCTCGGAGACGACTGGATGACATGGCTCGGAGACGGCTGGCTGACATGGCCCGGAGACGGCTGGCTGACATGGCTCAGAGACGACTGGCTGACATGGCTTCGAGACGACTGGCTGACATGGCTCGGAGACGGCTGGCTCGGAGACGGCTGGCTGACATGGCTTGGAGACGGCTGGCTGACATGGCTCGGAGACGGCTGGCTGACATGGCTCGGAGACGACTGGCCGACATGGCTCGGAGACGGCTGGCTGACATGGCTCGGAGACGACTGGCTGACATGGCTCGGAGACGACTAGCTCAGAGATGGCTGGCTGACTGGTCCTTTGAACGAGGGCCTCCTCCGACTCGTCTGAAATAGGATGTAAATGTTTAGCTTCTAGTCATTTTTCATTATTATTTGTGACATCAGATCTCCAGGTTATTCAATTGTGCATGGTGTCTAGGATAGATGAAATGTCCTGAAATTGCTCTGCTTCGGTAAAGAAACTTACATAATGACAGTGTTGACTTGATATTGTGATGAAATTACGAAAAGACTGGGTCGAACGTCATAATTGGAGTTATCACCGATATACAAATCGACACCATCACAATCATGTAAATGAAAAGCTGTAAATGATTACTTTCATCAGACTTCATTTGTAAGCTTATAGCATGCATAGTTAATTATTTAGTGAGATATTGACACTTATGAAACAGTTTAACCAACAAGAGGTCCATAAGGCCCTGAATCGCTCACCAGTCATTACTGCTATTTGTTTACGGCGGCCATCTTGGATTAACGATGCTGCCCATTTCAATAAATTTGAAAACGTTTCACCCATTGGACCATAACTGTGAAACTTGGATCCACTAATATTTCGCCACACTTCACCGTTGTCAATAAGTTTATTAATGAGGATCAAGCAACGGAATTGACTTTTGAAAGACAGGGCATTTGTTGTAGTCGTGAACCACAAACACGAGGATTAGTGTTACTAATCTTAACTTTAGTCTTTCAAAGTTCATTTCCGATATTCACAACAAAGTTTGGCCACCATGTGCCAAGCAGAGGTTCGCTGCTCCCTCCTACCACCCACGACACCATATGAACAAATCTGAAACAGCGTTAACTACCGATTGTTCCAAACAAGTTTCGCCGAAATCGGTCAGGCGGTTCGTGAATTTTTTCTCCTAAAAAATTTGACCTACTTTTAGACGGTGGTCATCTGGGATTAGCGACGACCTCCATGTTTACAAATCTGAAAAGGCATGACCCATGGACCATAACTGCCAAGTTTTGCCACCATGGGCCAAGCTGTTCGTGTGAAAAAAGAATTTTCAAATCTGAAAGAACAAACTTTTGGCAGCCATTTTGAAGCAAAAAAAATCGGATTTCGCCAAATAACGATCCGGAGTGATCGCACCATTGATACCTTCAATTTGATATATAACACGACCATTCATACCAGGTCACATTATGACATTGAACAAGTGTGTGAAGTTTGAAAGCTAAGAGTTATTGACACTTGTGAAAAACCTTACGGACTTACCTTTTGCCCATTCAATATCAAGGAGGAAGTGCTCAACTGTATCTTTTCTTTTCTTAAATGCAGCTGAAATGTGATGCATATCATGATAAAATAGCATACTTGTTTTAAATGATTGATTGATTGATTATTGGTGTTTAACGGCTTATCAACAGCCAGTCATGTAAGGCCGGGCCAACAGGATGGATTATCCCATTTTCAACCTGTAAACAAATGAAGAAAATTCCCAAAATCAGAGCTTTATATTTACATAAACAATATATTCAGCCCTGAAATCAGAATATCCTGACATGGTACCAGGTCCATGCCACAACAGAGACACTCAGCTCTGCCCCAAAGAAACATGATTAACTATAAGCTTATTACTATTTAATGGAGATAACAGGATTTGGCTCTCAAGTACCAGGGTAGCCAAAATGGTACAAGAGAGCCAAACCATGTAGTCGGCCTTCCTATCAGGATGAATGCTATCGTTAAAGTACCCTTCGCTGCTCCCTCCTCTACCACCCACTGTTTTAAATGAATGACGTAGATGCTACTCCAACATGCATGTGATTACTTTTGGACAGTTCCAATCCTTTCTTTTCATTATTACCAAAGCGAACAAATTTGAAAAGAAATGAACCCAGTAGCATAATGGACAAAATAGTAGCAAGCTGTGACCTTGGGTACAAATTATGTCCATGTCGTTATTGGTTCCAATCATGAATATGTAGATTAATAACAAGCTAACCGAAAGAAGCCAGTATTTTTTGGACACATTCAAATCTAGCTTGTCTGCATTGCAATACCTAATATTTATACACAAGACCCAGCAAAATTATGGACAAAACAAAAATAGCCAGTAGTGACTTGGACACAATTTATGTCCATGTCATTATTGGTTCCAATAATGAATAAGTAGAATACCAAGCGATCTAGAGGAAGCCAGTATTTTTTGGACACATTCAAATCTTGCTCGTCTGCATTGCAATACCTAATATTTATACATAAGACCCAGCAAAACTATGGACACAAAAATAGCCAGTAGTGACTTGGACACAATTTATGTCCATGTCGTTATTGGTTCCAACAATGAATAAGTAGAATACCAAAAAAAGTATCCAGTAGTTTTTTGACAACTGCAATCCTTCCTTATATACTAGCGGGAAAAAAGAAAGTCTGCATACCTAAAATGTGTTATACAAATAAAAATGCATGACTCAGAACAAAAAGTTTTTCGAGTACAATTTATTTGTTATTTATTAACAGTTGCGTTTCATTTTCCACGTTATGGAATCAGTAAGTTCATTGCGAGAGTGACTTATCCACAGCAGGGGTCAATACAGAGTCCAAATAACAATTCTCCACATGAAACAGTTACTTTTTTCCGCTAGTATATATTTTACAATACAAAACATTAACAAATAATACCCAGCAAAGTATCTATAAACAAGAGGTTCACATGGACCTGAATCGCTCACATTTGAAAAAAAATAAATGTTTGATACTTTGGCAGTTCTTTTTTTAAGAATTTGCCCTACTTATTGACGGCGGCCATCTTGGATTAGCGACGACCTCCATTTCTATAAACATGAAAGGTAGTAACCCATAGACCACCCCTATGAAGTTTGACCCACATCGGTTGAGCGGTACGGGAGAAGAAGATGTTTGAAGTCTTAATCGAAAGAAGGACCTTTTGGCGGCCATCTTGGATGACGTAATAGTCTGATTTCGACAAAAAATGATTCAGAGTGATCGCCTAGGCGATACCTTCGAATTGATATATGACACGACCACATTCGTTGAAACTGAAATTTGACCTTCACTTGACCCCACCCATCCCGCCCATTTTTTACCCGGGCGCAGAAATTTCTATAAATCTGAAATGGCGTTAGCTGTCGATCATTCATTTCGTCGACATCGGCCCGGAGGTTCGTTAGAAGAAGATTTTTTAATAACTTTGATATTTTTAGACGGCGGGCCATCTTGGATTAGCGACGACCTCCATTTCTATAAATCTGAAAGGTAGTAACCCATAGACCATCCCTATAAAATTATCACCTTTTTAACTTAGCCATTTTTTCTACATTATTGTATCCAATTCCCTATCATTTCTACTTTACACTCTACTTTTCTATCTCTGCCTAAATTAGTATACATCTTTAGCACAACGAGATGAAGAAATAATGCTTTAGACTTTCAAATTCTCATTAATGTTTCTTGCCTTGGTGACAGCTTCACATTTCTGCATCTTCTCTGTCTGGCCAATATTCGACGGGCGTATTTTGTGACTTGCGGCACTCTTGTTATGTTTTATTATTGTCGATAAATGTGTCTTGAGTATGCACTCGTCGCAACGTTATGTCCGCGGTGGCACAGTGACAAAAGACGACAAGAAAAAATATGTACTATACAATGTTTATTATTATAGATATTTAATATAATATGTGCCAAGTGCTCAATTGTATTATATTTAACAACTATATAATAGTTTTTCTTTTGGGACAGTTTCATATAAGAAATAAATCTTACGAGGAGTAAGTCACTTTTTCAAAATCACTTGCCCTGAAAATTATATTTTCCAGGACAAGTCAGGGCAGGTCACTTTTTTCAAGTCACTTGTCCGGGACAAGTGGCTAAAAAATCAATTTGTACAGCCCTGATCGCGTGGACAAATTCTGCCCGTCGCCGCCCGCCCGTACAAGGTGAATCCATAATATGTCACGTTTTTCAAACGGGCGTATAATAAAAATTAAGTGGCACCACTAATGTCTTTAAAATACAACTTACCAAGCATCATCGCTTTTACAATAGACCAATGGCCTCTCCGTCCACTTCATCACCTTCACCGGCCACTTGACCTTTCTGGGCAGCCCTGGCAATGACGACCAAAATAGTCCATCCATACTTGTCTGAAAGGGATCGACAGGACATGATGTTACAAAATGATTCCTATATAGCCCCCCCCCCAAATCATAGGTCTTTGTGGTATAAAAACAATGTATACAAGAGGTCTGAATCGCTCACCTGTAATTAATGTTATTTTTTTACATATTCTTATAAACGACAGACACTATTCAGAAGTGAGGAATCTGATATGTATATTGTATTTCTTCTTTAACAATGTTTCAATTCATTAAATACAAATAATATTGCAAGTAATAAATAAATGTATACCCATAAAAAATCACAAAAAATCAGAGTACTAAAAGTACTCATCAACTTGTGGACAAATGAAAAATCCGGGGTCCTGTAACAGTTCATGGCTAAACAACCATGTTCGGACAGATAGATGTATCACATTTCACTCGGAAATTAGTAGTAGTTAATGGTACCCAACAGCAACGCGGACAGAACCCAAGAACGTCTGGACAGACAGGTTCCACTAATGTTCGACAGATTGATGTATCACATTTCACGGGGTCGGAAATTAGTAGTAGTTAATGGTACCCAACAGCAACACGGACAGAACCCAAGAACGTGGACAGACAGGTTCCACTAATGTTCGGACAGATTGATGTATCACATTTCACTCGGAAATTAGTAGTAGTTAATGGTACCCAACAGCAACGCGGACAGAACCCAAGAAACGTCTGGACAGACAGGTTCCACTAATGTTCGGACAGATTGATGTATCACATTTCACTCGGAAATTAGTAGTAGTTAATGGTACCCAACAATAACACGGACAAAACCCAAGAAACGTCTTGACAGACAGGTTCCAATAATGTTTGGACAGATTGATGTATCACATTTCACTCGGAAATTAGTAGTAGTTAATGGTACCCAACAGCAACGCGGACAAAACCCAAGAAACGTCTGGACAGACAGGTTCCACTAATGTTTGGACAGATTGATGTATCACATTTCACTCGGAAATTAGTAGTAGTTAATGGTACCCAACAGTAACACGGACAAAACCAAAGAAACGTCTGGACAGACAGGTTCCAATAATGTTCGGACAGATTGATGTATTCCATTGATCACATTTGACTTGGAAATTGGTAGTTGTTATTGGTACCCAACAGTAACGCGGACAGAACCCAAGAAACGTCTGGACAGACAGGTTCCAATAATGTTCGGACAGATTGATGTATCCCATTGATCACATTTGACTTGGTAATTGGTAGTTGTTATTGGTACCCAACAGTAACGCGGACAGAAACGAACCGATCAACTTGTGGACAAATGAAAAATGTAGAAAATGAAAAGTTAGTTCTTTCTTATATTGTCAAGTGCTAATCTTGTCATTGAATTTCATATATTACCATATTAGACCTTGTTAATCCATTGTTTTATGCTTATTTCGTTACTTCACAATTTTAACAAAAAATCACACTTTTTGTTTCACAATTTTGTCGAAAATGGCGCTTAATTTTCACAAATCAGAAGGCCCAGGCCCCTTCACAATTTCTGGAAAAAAAGTCCTGTTGCAGATTTCATAAACTTCGATATACCAGTTAACACCGGTGACTTACATATTAAAATTTGTCGACTATACAAGCCGTGAAAAACGGTAAACACTGAAGCGGCCATTTTGCCGAAAGAATTTCTGTAAGAATTCATAAATTTCCGTAATTCTATTTTCAAACCGGAAAATCGTGTCATACGGCGCATCACGTGATCGCGTCTCAAAATGGACGACGTAATCTTTTCAAAGATATCGTTTGAATTGTAGGGGTTTAATTCAGCGAAGCTGAATGTGAGTGATCTTTACGCTGAGCTACTTATTACTACACACTAATAGAGCATCAGACAATGTTGACACGTGTAAATATATGTTCACACATCGACATGCGCTTTTCTAAAAATAAATAATTCATGACCGTGATACCGTTGGGGTCATGACCCGAGCTCCGCCAATTAATTTCATTGGTAAGTCACTTCGGAAACTTCCGATATTGACATCGGAACAAGCATACTTTTGAAAACTTATCTCTCGGGTGTACCTACACCTAAACTGGAGAAAAATGACGTTATGGAATTTATATACATATAAAATATCAATGTATAGTGTTCATTATTCATATTTAAAGGTAATGTCAAATATTTTCTGTATTGTGCAGCTCACGAAATGTCAAAATTATGCGCGCAAATATGACGAATGTTCAGTTTTGACAATTTTTGAAACGGATACACTGAGCAAGGGATAGGCAGTCAGGCTCTATAACAACATAAATAATAAATGAAAAAAGTGATATAGAGACATGACATGTTAGTATACGAGCGGTATTGCCGTTTGTTGTTGAGTCAGAATGGCTATGGAAGTGTCAATGGAAGATGTTTATCCAGGTATTTAGTTTATTATCTGATGTTCATTAGGCTACAAGACCATGACGTCTACTGGTTTACATTTCAGTGACGACTACTGGTCACTGGCGAGAATACGCCAACTACATGAATTGAAAAAATTTCAGTCAGAAAAATTTACTAATTAATTCCGAAATAATGTTAATAAAGTCTATATTATCCCAATTGAAGTATTATTATCAAACGAATATATCTTAAAACAATTTAAAAGTGTTTGAAAGCATCAAAAACTTCAAAATAATTGTCTGTTTACAATTGCAAGTTCATTTCCGGTCGTCTCCGGTCAGCCGATCACTGCGCACCTCTTCTGCGCATGAAGACGGATGTCGCGATGTGTCATGTGACACAAAATGTCCGCCTTCGCGAAATTTAAGTTGGCCTAACTTTTCAGAAAATGCCAAAAGTTGTTTTCCAACAGATTTTTGCAAAAAAACTGGCCGTAAATGTATTATCGTGGAAATATAAAATGGAAAACTTGTTTAGAATATTGCCAATATTGTTTTGTGACACCGATTTTGATGCAAAATTAAAAAAACAAAAACGGTTCAGCCAAGACAGTGAAGACAAAAACGTCTTATAAACGTATTCGACTTATAGCGAATCGTGTTATAAAGAGGCCGCACTGTACACTTATCATGAAATTCTCAAACAATTCTATATAAAAAATAGAAGAAAATATATTTTTTTTAATAAATGTTTCCCCACCCACTAAAAATTGTTGGGACATTTACTGATCTTCGTTCGAGATGATTATTGAAGCGACTCCGGTCTGCCAAAAAGTAGCGATGCTCAGCCATTTTTTTTAAATTGCTTAAAATAGCATAATTTCTTGTTGGTGTTAAGCTATAGTCTTTGAGATTGAAAAAAACACATGACATGTCAAAATATCTTGTTTCAAACCTAAGATATCTTACTTTAAAGTAAGGTACTATAGACGGACTTGTAAAATTTCTTGTCCAGAAAGTAGGAAAAAGCATAGATATTCAGATACAATAAATTGATCATACAATACAATTTATAGCATCCAGAGTCATGGCAACATATATGGAACCAAACATCAAAGCATTTTATAAACTTGCTGTAGAAATATTGCAGTTGCGCCCCAGTTACCATGTGCAAGAAACGTGTAGACTATTTTAAGAAATACCATGAATATAGACAAGTATAGTACTTAGCGTGACATCTAACAATTAGCATAACTAATTGCATTGACAGTGGGATTGTAGTTCTATTAGTTAGTTAAAGCTATTTAATAGTTTCAATGATTATCCGTTAGCTTTTATTTTAAAAATATTTATAACATCAACAATGTGAATGTTTCAAACTTTGAAACACAGTAAATTTAATTTTTATAACATAATAATGCATTTAACCCAACTTAATATTTACATAGCAAGTATAAATGGTCAAGAGTAGTGATTTCTAAGCCTACTTATTAGACCATATAATTTAAACTCACCTTAAATATGACAAAATCCAAACATATTCAAAACATTACCCCACCCACATTGTATACATTGTGAACTCGAAGAAACAGTCCCATAACTTACTAATTAAATAAAACTCAATATAATATTTATATACACATAATGTAATTTGTATCATAATACATTTCAGTATTCATGATTTTGACTTACAAAGCCTCCAGTGTTAAAAAATACATGTTTTTTTCTATCCTGCTCAGCACTGAATTGCCAAGTCCGCCATCTTGGATTTCAACTTCCGGTGTATGAATGGCTTGATAGCGAGGTAAAACACATCGTTTTAAAGCATAAATCCGCTTGAATGTGTCAATAATGTTTACTAGTATCAAATATATACATATGTCTGTGTCAGTTTATATTAAAAAATGAAGTGAAATCGTCTGCAATACCTATTATTTCTGCAATTATGTTTTTCAAAGTCTTCGTAATCGTATATATTTAGCGATCTCGTGTGGGATTTCCCAGTTTCCTTGACCTTACATCACTTCTCTTCAACATGCTTGCAATTTTGGTTCCCTGTTTCACAGTCAATATACTATATCTGACCGAAATAAAACGGGAGTAAATCTGGGCTGTAAATTTCCAGTTATGAATATTCATGAGATACCGGTCACGTGGGTCACGTGACACCCTTGAGCATCGCTACCAAAAGATTATATTCCTATGTGAAAATTACACAATGAATACACCCCAGCTACACAATGACAATGATGGCTACTTACCACAAAGAAATATGTCCAAATCTTTGTTACATCTGTACCGGCGGCAGACCACGTTTTTCTGGTAGGTTGACTGCGAATGCCCGGAAAAGACGACTATATAGCCGTATATAGCCGAGGGACTCCGAGTTTCAAATACTCTGAACTGCGCATGCTCCAATGCATGAAGTTTGATTGGCAGTTGAAATCGTGAATGTTTAAGCGAGATTGTGGCAATGTCCGAGTCCAATTGTGAATGGTGGACAAATCATAGTCCATACGTTTATTAGGTATCCTTCGGGAAAACACCCAACATATGTTAAACTAACATTTTTACCTGGATGTGGTATTGGGTATACCCAACAATGACAAAAGTAGCCAATAAGCACCCATCGTACTTAAATGAAACCCAATAAGTGCCCTCTCGTAAAGACGTACGGACGGACGGACAAGCTGACTCCAGTATACCCCACCCCCCCCCCCACAATTTCGTTGCGGGGGGGAGGGTATAAAAAGAGTAATGGTAATCAAAATAACAAATAAAACATGATGAATTGAATATCTTAAAATATCCAGCAATCTTCATTCCTGATCTTGAAATTCTCTGTGATGAATCAGGTGCTTGTATCTATGTTTGTCACATAACTGTTTCTACTTTGTATTCAAAATAACAGTCGCCCCAAGAACAGACATTTGCAACATGTACGACAATGTTGACATTTTCTGTGTAATCCATGGAATTCCATTCTTGATCTTGAAATTCTCCGTGCTGAATCAGGTGCTTGTATCTATGCTTGCGACACAACTGTTCTACTTTATATTCAAAAGAACAGTCGCCCCAAGAACGGACATTTGCAACCTGTACGACAACGTTGACATTTTCTGTGTAATCCATGGAATTCCATTAGAATTGTTAATTTTCATTCTTGATCTTGAAATTCTCCGTGATGAATCAGGTGCTTGTATATATGCTTGCGACACAACTGTTCTCCTTTAAATTCAAAAGAACAGTCGCCCCAAGAACGGACATTTGCAACCTGTACGACAACGCTGACATTTTCTGTGTAATCAACCAGAGCGACACTGAAATATTTTTCAGAATTCTGTCATTTATCCTAAATCTCTATTCTACAGTAGTCAGAAAAAAGCATGTCAAATTTAACTCTTTGAATGCTAGTGGTGAAAATAACCTCCAAATATATCGTGAACTTTCATTATTTTCAGAGAGCAATAAGTAAACAAACATCTTCAATTTGACTAGTTGCGAACCGTAACTTGCAATCTGCTACCGTACCGTCCGTAGCCACAGTTATGATTTCACTCATAGGCCTTCTCTGCAGAATAGCGAATCAGGCCGGATTCGCACTTTAGCAGTTAATTGTGAAAGATTTTATATAGTTTTGAACTGAAATGAGTGTTAATATTATGAAAATAACATATTCAAGTACTTGTGACATGAATTTAGATATGTAGTTGACCTGATAAAGTAAATTTAAGCTATTATCAACAAGTGATCCAGTCAGCGGCAGCCAAATTTCAACACGTAAAAGTTCAGATGAGGTCCATTTTGTGTAAAGGCCAAAAATAATTGTCTAAACCTTCTACAATAGTAAAATTTGTTTCAGAATTAATAGTATATATTATTTTTAAAATACTGATATTTTTTTCAGATGGAAATTCCGAAAATAATATGTCGCAATTAACTGCTAAAGTGCGAATCAAATCCGATTCGCAATTCTGCAGAGAAGGCATATGAGTGGAATCGTAACTCTGCCTACGGATGGTACAGGAGTAGAATGCAAGTTACCGTTCGCAACTACATTTTGACAGGATGTCTCAAAAAGAAAGATAAAACACCGAGAGTTGTCCACATACCAGTAATTTAAGTTTGACAAATCGAAACAGAGTGCTAGACAAAGAGCAAAACTAATGAAAAGCAACTTGAGAATTAACAACATCTGAGAAAACATACCCCACCCACCTACTTTACACATGTCGCACGAATGAATATTATTATTAATCAAGGCGCCAACCAGTCTCTCATCTCTCCAGGATTTTTTGTTCATCCAACATTCAACGGAAATGTTAGCTTCACGTTTTCGAATCAGTCGCTATCCCAAAAAAATACCACGAATCCTGACCGTTGTTTCTAAAAATTATGGCGACATCAGTTTTCGTAACACGATATGATTATCCACTTCATTCCTCGCCTGTGATCCTTGTCAAAGACTAATGCACTACAGCGACAGTGAATAGGGAATGTGTGCAGGCATCAAATTATGTTCAAAACAATGTTAAACAACTTGTTGTGACATTATTCTCGCTAGTTGGAATGAACATAATACAAGATGGCGGCACTTTCCGTTTTCTCGCCTCATTATATATTCATGATTATATATTCATGTAACATATTATTCTGCACTTGCTGTTGCCATGTTTTGTTTGCTAGAAAATCCATAAAGTATACACACCGAATTGTTAATTTATGTTAAAGCGTATTCTGTTTTTCATATTAATATGAATTAGTATCTTCTATAGACACGGGATAGTTCTGTTAGTTATAAATCTCCTCCACAAAAATGTAACTACTTTGTAATGCGACGTGTCAAACAGAAATTGGAATTTGAGGCACCCCACGGGTTACGACTGAAACTGGAGGTATCTAGCGGGAACATAACATAATTAAATAATGCAAAAATCGGTAAAAGGGGCGTTATATAGTCATAAATGAAATAGAATATTTGTTTTCTTTAGTGTAAGATCGATTTTATTTCATCTCGTGGACGAAAAATGTCGGATATTCACTCGTGGCTTCGCCACTCGTGAAAATCCGACATTTTTCGTCCACTCGATGAAATAAAATTCGATCTTACACTGAAGAAAACAAATATCCTCTATATGTTTCCAGGATATCATGAAATTGGCCGATTGTGATGACAATTAGACCAGTGTACACTGTTCGAATTATAATGCTCCTGGAACATTTTTGACAATGCGTGGACTATGTGCACCATTATGCAGATATCCGCTTCTTTGCTCCACATGGTGAATTTGTCTTTCGGTGATTCTTGATACACATTTTACTTCTTGGCCAAAAATATCCATGATGTTATAGGTACTTTCTCTATACCTCTAGTTGAAAATGTGCCGCTTTATATTCATATAAACTGTACATGTATGTATCTTAGCTAACAGTTATGATGAGGATTCTATATATCATGCGCGAGACAGTACTGCGAATGTGTTACATGTATTACCTGTGATGTTGGTAACATATTATTTATCGTGTATCGTGCAGAGAAATTGCACAGACGGGCATGGATCTATACTAAATGCAAAACACATTATCGATTTTTTGGAAGATATCTGGATTACAGTGATACTACTGACAGTTATGACTACTTTCTTCTCTTCAGAATATCAGCCACGGCAACGCATAAGGTGAACACCCCAGTTCTGTTGGTTAAAAACATAGAAAGTTCTGCGGTAATTTGGTCCTTCCCGACAACTTTGTCCGAAGCCCCAGATCGCGATCCCCCCTCCCCAATCGGCGCATTGTGAACTCTCTTGTAACTGTCGGAAGTTGACATGTGAAGATTGTGCTTGAAAGAAGCAGCTTGATTGGCTGAGCCTGCGCTGTCCTAAACGTTGACATCTTAGCAAGATTAACCATTTGAACCGGACGTTTGCAAACAGTGCAGGTCCAGATAATCTAGCTCTTAACGAACCGTATCATCCGGATTTACTCTTTTGTGGAAGTATTTTTTTTTATATATTTACATATTTCACATCCCACTTTTTCAATGAACTAGTCTTAAAATCAGTTTCTGACGATTGAATAGGTCTTAAAATAGCATGTAAAAGTACATGTTATATATTCAGGGGTGACAGGGTTTGACCCCGGTGTCACTATTTTAAAATGTGTAAAGAGCGTCATACATGGGTCATTACTACCAAGTTTCGTCGAAATGCGTCCGGCAGTTCGTGAGATTTGTTTTTAAGAATTTGTACTATTTTTAGACTGCCGCCGTCTTGGATGAGCGACGACCTCCATTTCAAGAAATCTGAAAATACTTCACCCTAGGACCAGAATTGTGTAGTTTGGCTTGCATTGGCCATCCGTTTCTTGTGAAGAAGACTTTTGAAATTTCAAATAAAATTATCACCTTTTTACCTTTCGGCGGCCATCTTGGATGACGTGATCATCCGATTTGGATGAAAACTGCACTAGAGCGATCGACTCGTCGATATCTTGGATTTGGCATATGTCTTGACCATATTCGGTACAATATGAAATTTTACCCCAATTTGCACCTCGGGCCACGCCCATTTTTGACACCGGGTCATGATTTTAACAAGTTTGAAATACCATTGTACATCAAATATCCCTGCTAGGTTTCGTCGAAATCCACCTGGCGGTTCGCGAGACGAATATTGTTTTAAGAATGTTTGCTATTTTTAGACGGCAACCATCTTGGATGTGCGACGACCTCCATTTTAGCAAATTTGTAATCCCACTACCTATGTACCATGTGTGTGAAGTTTGACCAACATCGACCCAGTGGTTCCAGAGAGGGGAAGACGTTTGAAATTGTGGACGGACGATGGAACACGTACGACGACGGACGAGACGGACGACGACAGGCGAAAAGCGGGGTAACAATAGCTCATTTGATCCTTTGGCCCAGGTGAGCTAAAAACACTTTTGACAATTGATGAAAAAATAATATTTTTTGTACGGTTGAAAAGAAATGTCAAGGTTGATTTTGGTAAACACTTTTTTTTTCTTCACTAACTAATATCAAATACTTGAAAACAGTTGAGAATCTAAACGTTGCAATTTTGTCCAACTTCAACCTTTTATTTACTGAACTAAGTCTATTTCAGTATCAATGCTATTATATTCCAGCCATAGGTGGAAGACTCGGACCTAGAACGCAATAAGTGTCTCTTTTGAAAAATGTTACCCACCCACCCATTTGCATACACTATACATTACAGACAAGGTAGGAAACAGCTTCGCAAAAATGCCGCATTTTCGGGCTCGCTCAAACACCAAACATTTATATTTTTCTGCTGACTTATGTCTCTGGTAATCGATAAATGTCTAAGGTCTGCAAATATATTCACTTCAAGCATCTGCTTTTATCATTTAGTTACATGTAGTTACGGGTAAATTAGCTACCACAGACAAGGCGATAATTGTATGTCCGAATGAATGTCACACATTTTTGAAGCATAGACTACGTGCTACATCAGGCAGAAATCCCATTACAGTTTCAACATATTGACGTGGATCACTGAAATAAACATCAGTAACTCAATTGTTGCAATTTGTGACGAATACGTATCATCCACAAACCTTGAATTATCTAAAACGCTCTTTTATTTTGAATTGAGTCCCAAAATTTCGATATAGCCTTCCGTGAACTTTACTTTCGGATTCCTTTGTTACATTCGCAGAATGATCAATAAAGACGTTATGGGAAACCCCCGAACTGGAGTATCATAAATACTACTATATTAGTTCAACCAATCAGGTGGCGATGCGTGAAGCTGACTGTGTGGGATTCTTTCGGACAGAAACAATTCTCTGTAACGTTGTTAGCTAAAACGTGTGCAACTAACAATATACTAAACACAGATGTTTAAAGTGAATATATTTCGTGTTCTAATGCATTAATATATTACCAGAGACGTAAGTCAGCAGAACAATCGAAACATGTTGTGTTTGAGCGAGCCCGAAATTAAGCCTGTCTATGGCATTTTCTCATTCTTGTCTACCTTGAAAATGCTGTAATGTATATTGTATGGAAATGGGTGGGTGGTGTAACGTGTATCAAATGAGCCATTTATTGTGTCCTACTGGTTGTTTTACGAAAGCTATGTTTTACGGCTATATACAAAAATCAAAAACAAAATAGTTTTCAATAATATTAAATTAAAGGAAAATTTTGTCAAATATTGATTTTATTCGTAATAAAATAAATATTTGACCAAATTTCACGAAATAAAAAGAGGCTCATTCTTAAATTTTGATAAAATTTAATATTATCGAAAAAATACTGTTTTTGCATTTGTTTATATGGCCGTAAAATTTGTGCAGGTTTAGTGAAACAGACAGTAGGTCCGAGACTTCCACCTATGGTTCCTGCCTGGAACGGGAGGAATTCCTCGACGGGTCTCGGCATTACGATGCTTCGCATAATAAACGTGACATGAAAACACTTTCATTCTGATGTCCGTGAATCAGTTGATGTAAAGGACAGTTATAGTCTGTTTCACGACACCAGCTCAAATTTTACGGTCATATAAACAATGCAAAAACAATATTTGTTCGATAATATTAAATGTTATCAAAATTTAAGAATGTGTCTTTTATTTCGTGAACTTAAATACATGTTTTATTTTTTTCATTTGTGGACCGATTTTGAAAATTTAACTTTTGTTTTCTTAGTTACATCATATCCAAGCTATCTAACCAGGTTTCGGAGTCAATTTGTAATGTTTGTTTTACTCCTCCCAGGCTCATCTACCTTCTTTTCCGCCATGTTAAATACCCATAAGAAATAAGAAAAAATCAATATTTTATGGACCGTCATCAAATAAAAAAAATTGGGGAGGGTGACTTTTTTGTTATTGATGAAAAGTACTTACATTTAAATATATTTTAGATTTAATATGTTTAATAGCCAAAGGAACGCCGGCAGAAAACGTTGAACAGACAGTAATGTGTTCTCGTGATACAGTCGACATAGCATGGTGTTTTATCAGTAGCCTGTTTCACCAACATTGCAAAGTATACTTTTCTAGCAAAGTATACTTTGAGGGAGAAATTTTCAATCTTAGGATAAATTTATTAATTTTTATTATACTGAATTTATTACATTATCACAGCCATTTTGTCTGTGATAATGTAATAAATTCAGTATAATAATTCTGCATACTTTTAATCATCAAATATATGCAGTCGTTAGTTCTATATGAAATAATGAATTTCAGGAAAAATAAATGATTACTCAATGTTGGTGAAATGAGCTACAGGTAACCTGCCCAGTAGTGTGCTAGCCTCTCGTGATACAGTCGACATAGAAACCTAGCATGGTGTTGTATCAGGTAACCTGCCCTGTATTGAATACGTACTGACTAATATAACATAATGTTGTATCAGGCATTGACCTGATACAAACATCCAGGTTACAACGAAGTGTCGCATTGGTCGGATGACGTCATGTGACGTTACCGAATGACGCAACGTAAACAAATCCGCGTTCTGTCCATAAATAACAACGTCATATGTGGTCATTTTCTAGCATAAAACGTTACCTGATGAATAGAATACCAGACTAGTGTCTTTTGATATTAAGTTTATCAAGCTCGACTCGGAAACGGTAGCAATTCCTCGGCAAGCTTCGGAATTCCTACGCGTTTCCTAGCCTTGCCTGTTAAATTTGATATCAAAAGACACTAGCCTAGTATTATCTATATATATTTACCTGGATGTATTTGGGGTCCTGTCCATTAATCAACTCTTTTGTGTTTTGGAATAGGAACAAGTGTTTCTCCCGACCCGTGAACATCGTACTGTTGTTAACAAACAGGGTTTCTGTAATGACAATGCAATAATTAATGGTCATTTGATGTGTATGTGGATATATGCACGAGTTCCGCAGCGTGCGATATTGCGCGACTTTAGGAGCTCAATATCTTGCACGGCTCCGTCCGTCCGTCCGTCCGTCCGTCCGTCCGTCCGAAATCTGCGTTAAAGTTTTAAAACAATACCATCAAATGCCTCGGCGGGCTCGATATGCGGGCCGCGGCCATCTGGTATTATATACGTACACCATTCGCAATTTGCATGCGCTTCAAAAAATATAAAAATGTCAATAAAATAAACAAATTAGTGGCGATTTAGAAGGAACTATTTTGTTGTGAAGCGTAGTTCCGGCACTGACAAATATTGCAACGGCGACCCCTACACGAAGTAGGTCATGATGAGGGTCCCCTGCAGTAGTCGGGTTCGATTTCAACCGAGCGGTCAGGCATTCAATTCAAAGCGAATAAAATATCAATCAACAGAACCTGGGTGGGGTAAACAATTAATTAAAGTTTCAATATATTTATTAACAATTGAATAAGCATAAACTCATAGTACGAGTATCAAGGTGCATGATCACGTGAACTCTATATTATCAGGGATGTGAAACAATTGACTGGTAGGAGCAATGTGAAAGACTGGTGCTTTGGTTCACCAAGCCACAGACTGTTGATACCAAATCTGGTCCTCTGAGACTTGGTGCAGGTGCATTAGCACCAGATTTGGATCATGAACAGTTTCAAGTGTCTTGTAGTAGTCATTATCTTCCCTACTTGGTGGAGTAATAGCTAACCTCTCTTCTGGTTTGTTCCATGGTTTTCTAACCAGCGTTAACCAGATCTGGAGGTCGGGACAGTTCCACCAAGTATGGGCGATTCAGTTACATTGGTTCAGTCAGTTTGGCATAAAAAGCACCGAATCCGGTCGGGTTCCGACAATTTATACACGGTCTATCGCGTGACGCAACACTAACGTTGACGTTATATCCCGTCAATTCGGGTAAGATCGGAAGATTCAGGAGTCACAGAGTGCTCCGGAACTCTCCAATTAGAAATTAGATGCAGCTCATACTATCTTCGCTAGCGAAAATAAGAATTATAATCCAGACATTGCATTCAGCAAAAAGGTAAAGTACATACTTGTTTATCGAAACAATGCGGGTCCGACACATGTCAACTGGTATTGTAGCTACAATCGGTCTGCAACGTAACCAGTATTCGGTCAATTAATTGTCGTCGACACAAATATGTCTGCACATTCCTATTGTCTCACGATAACGCTTTTAAAAGGAACAATGGTCAATTTATTAATCAAGGACGGCCAGCGTAGCAATATGAACTCACGAGACGTCAATATGGAAACATATTAACGTATTGCGTTGCATTGTGTTTCATTGGGAAAGGAAATACGTAATATATAATAATACCTCTACACTGATCGCCATTGCTGTTAAATTGCTGTATTGCTGTAATCCTTAGGTAAGGGCGGTAACTAATGTTATGAGAACTTGCCGACCCAGCCCATTGTACTTATATGCAAAAAAGCTATGTTTAAACTATTAATATAATACTGACAGTGAATTTGGCAGGTTAGTTTGCTTTTAAAAATAATTTACTCAACAACAGCGTAACAGGAAGCTTGATAAGCACTGCCTTCATACACGATGACTGATGACGTAATCTGCCCTGTATTGACCGAATACGTACTTACTGATAACATAGTCACGGTTCAGACATACGGGTTACAACGAAGTGAAAACTGACGTTCCATTGGTCGGATGACGTCAAGTGAAGTTACCGAATGACGTCAGTGTAATAACGCAGTTTAAACAAGTCTGTGTTCTGTCCATTGATAACGACGTCATCTGATGTCGGTTTCGAGCATAAAACGTTACCTGATAAATAGAATACCAGGATACTGTCTTTTGATATCAAGTTTATCAGGCTCGGCTCGGAAACGGTAGGAATTTCTCGGCACGCCTCCGAATTCCTACGCGTTTCCAAGCCATGCCTGATAAATTTGATATCAAAAGACGCTAGGCTAGTTTTCTCTATGTATCATCAGGCTCCGTCCGTATTCGAAAACTATTTTCGATGACGTTTTATTGTAGTGGAAACGCTTTGTGGAAACAAAGTTTCGTATCATTTGTTTGTGAACGAAAAATGTCGTGTTTTAATACATTCATCATAAATGACCGATACAGCATCTTGATCACCACCTGATCTCTCTCAGACGAACACATTAGTTTTGCAATCATACTGTACATGTATTGGCACGCAATCTATATCATAGTGGATTTTTCGAAATTTTAGCCTAAATCTCGAAGTCCCAGGTCAGCACCAAAAATTATAATTTATACTTATCTAGCAAAGTATACTTTAAGGGAGTAATCATTTATTTTTTTCCGAAATGCATATATTTGATGATTAAAAGCATGCATAATTATTATACTGAATTTATTAAATTATCACAGCCAAAATGACTGTGATAATGTAATAAATTAAGCATAATCAAAATTAATAAATTTGTTCTTAAATTGAGAATTTCTCCGTCAAAGTATACTTTGCTACTGTCTGTTTCACGAAAGCTGCCCAAATGTTACGGCTATACAGTATAGACAATTCAAAAACAATTTTTTTTTTGGATAATATTAAATTAAAGGAAAATTTAAGAATGAGTCTTCTTTTTATTTCGTGAAATTTGGTCAAATATTGATTTTATTACGAACAATTGATTTCTCTATGGGAATTTAACATGGGAGAAAAAGAGGTAAGGAAGTGTGGGAGGAGTCAAAAAACGAAACATTTTTTATTTCGCAATAAAATCAATATTTGACCAAATTTCACGAAATAAAAAGAAGGCTCATTCTTAAATTTTGATAACATTTAATATTATCGAAAAAAATATTGTTTTCAAATTGTTTATATGGGCGTAAAATTTGGGCAGCTTTCGTGAAACAGACAGTAGATAAGTATTCTTTGCAAGTTTGATGAAATCGGCTACAGACTTCCAAACAACGCCCAAAGGTGACCTCCGCGATGGTCCGACCCTTCTTCTACAAGCGAGTACTTTCAACACTGATAGCCATCCCAAACAAACGGCCTTAGCTACAGTGGCGCCTCTACGAACGGCCACAACAACAACACCCTCTTTATAACAGCCGATATTTTACATCCCAAATGGACAAGTGTATCTATATCTGACCTTCCTATAACAGCCACCTCTCTCAAGGTGTGGGATCACGTGGTTTCCGAACCCGATTTTCCGATGTGACGTAAACTGTGACGTCATTTTTACAATATATTTTCATTAAAATCTTCCTAAAAACGGCCGGATTTTTATGATATGTAGCGCACCAAATACGATGGCATATGTGTTTGTATCGGTGCTCTGAAAGTTATTTACAATAACTTATAAATTGCACAAAGAATCGAGTACCGTTTATTTCTTAAATTCACGTGCTCTAGTTTTTATTTATATTTACGGTAACCGATTATTCGTCTAAACCACATAATTATGACATTAAAGCCACATATACAATAAGGTGCAACGTGTACGGCATTTGCTGCGGTATAAAAATATGTCATTCTATTAGAAAAATATTAAAGGAAATCTACTGTAAACACATCTAAAATCCATGACGTCACGCCGTTCGGAAACACGTATTCCCACGTGACTTTTGTTTCCCTAAATGAATCTCCTACAGTGCAGACTCAGATCAGATTGCGCGAATGCTCAGGCTCGTCTAAGTCTATGCTTGTCACATTGCACACGAGTCCCATTACTCCATTTCATTGTCACATAATTATAAGCGAGGACAATTATATCGCCAATAAAATTCCGTGTGCACTGAACTGAAAATATACAATCAGGGATGAAAGGTACATGCCCACTCAGTAAGCAAAAAAACGTTCTTTATATCAGAGACTTCATAGGATACATTTTCTGGCAAAATAAACATTCATTCACCATTACCCCACGTTTTGATTGGCATTATTATACATTTTATATCAGCCGTAAATGTCAATACTGATATCAGGGGCGATAACCGTGTTTCTTTCAAATGTTAACGGACATTACTATTTATTCTCTGTATTTATATTTTGATGCGCACTATAATTCTTTATAAACTGTCGAACATATTGTTTGTTCAGGTAACTCATTTAATTAGTATTATATCTGTATATAGCTAGGGCACTCGTAATTTTCAGAACTGGTGGAATAGTGACACAATTATACACATCTTTAATTCCTGTAAAGAACAGTTTATGCCTACTTAGTGGGCAAGTACCTTTAACAGCATGTGGTAAAGTCAAACAATACACATCCTAGTGCAGTCCTGTATCGTTTATTACACACTTATTTAGTATTAAATAACGGAACCTACACGCATAAATACATTCAGAGCTCCAGATAAGCTTCGTATTTGCTGAAATACCCAATTAAAATTGCCAAAAACCCAATTGAAATCAGGAGTAGCGAGTATCAACTAGGAATACAAAATTTGTGGTACCTTTATCATGTTTCAGAAAACAATAAACAGACCACAAATATAGCATATTTTTCTTATTTTCCATTAAAACAAATCTTGATATTTCATTAGAATTGTCTGCAAGGAGACAATTCTAATGAAATTCCAAGACATGTTTCATTTCGAAGCAAACTATTCAATAATTGCTGTCTGTTGATGTGTAAGCAGTAGTGTAATCCTATTTTGCAAAATTACACACGAGTCCCATTACTTCATTTCATTGTCACTTATAAGCAAGGACAATTATATCGCCGATAAAATACCGTGTGCACTGAACTGAAAATACACAACCGTCTAAATCAGGGTCACATGCCAACAGATCAGGGATTAACAGCATGTGCTAAAGTCAAACAATATACATCCTAGTGAAGTCCTGTATCGTTTATTACACAATCATGTAATAGAGGAATAACAGAACCTTCCCGTATAAATACATTCAGAGATGCAGATAAGTGGGAGTGATTCCATCAATGCATTATATTCTTTCCACATCTTTATAAGCATCTACATTAGATACACAAGATAATCATACTAACTAAAAACATATTATGTTGATGGTGCAGTACATAGTAATATACATGTTGACACTAATGTGTGCAGATAATGTTTCAATACATGTTGTGGGTAACTACTTAGACTGATATGGTACAATATTTATGAACATTTATTAGCAATAGGACAATTCTGGTAAATACATGATTTCAAAATCATTGTACATGTATAGACTAGTTGTGTGTATGTTGCTTATGGGAGTGGTGCAGTTTTTCTTTTTCTTTATATACCTTGTTAATTTAACTTTGTAATTATTCTGGATAATCATCCAATTTGTGGTGCCTTCTATGGTCTCAATATATTGTATTATTCTGATCATATGTTTTTTTTGGGAGGGCACAAGTGATTATGGTTGTGGTGAGGGCCTGGCATCTGGTCGGGATTGTTCTGGTTTCAGAGATGAATATATATTTTTATTATTATAAATATTCAGTTCTGATTTTGTGTGGTTTTCCCCATTTGTATATGTACTTGAACATGTACATATACTTGTACAGATAATATAATTATTGGATTTAGTATTGACCCTGTGACCCGGCCTTTAGTGACCTTAGCTGGTGATAAGCCGTTAAACCCCAACAAACAAAGTAACCCGATATGGGATTCTGCATGGCTCCCGATGTGACATAAATACAGAACTATTACGATACTATTTAGCTCCGGGTGGAATCTTTTTACAACAGCACATTTTTTGATTGAATATAATTTTGTAACGCAGAAATTTTTTTTAAAGAAATTATTTTTTTTAACAAAAATATTTTTTTAAAAATATTTATAAAAAATTGTACATACATATTGGAGTCAATTGTTCACATATAACCAATTTTCAGTTTGTTAATAACTTTAATATTGCTAATATTGCTAATGGCTTATTATTACTATATACTTACTGTATATATTACTTTGGCCTTATCTATTTTAACTTTTAGTTATATGTCATGACTTTCACCTGGGGTTATGTAGATAATCAATATTATATATTACTGAATATTCAGCCAATATAAATTATTAGAAATGTTACAATGTCACCACCTTATGTATAATAAAATATTTAACAGTGTAGATCCGGATGAGCCGGCTCACTACGTGCTATCTCAGCTGGATCTGCATAATAATTCACGAAATCATCCACAAGTAGAACAGACGGCCCCGGAGACAGTGTTGTACCCGCACCAAATAGTGTACGACTTTGAAGCTTACCTAGACGTCAACGGAGGGGAGGTAAAAACTCTAGACCTAGAGTACGAGGTTGCCCACGTTCCGATAAGTGTTTCAGTTGGCGACAGTCTCTCAGGAACGACAACACACATTTGCGAGAAAGATCCTGAAGTTTTGGTATGAAAGTTCTTGAGGGAGTTGAAAAGCAGAGGTAAAAAGATCAAAATCGATGTGCACCGCAAGTACATGCCGCATGATATGGACAAACTCCCGGAAACACAAGTCAAAGCTATACAGAGGTGGATAGAACAGGTTCCCGTGGTAGGATTCAACTCTAGTAGATACGACATAAACCTGATAAAGAAACATCTCGTTGGGAAACTGGGTGACACAACCGATAAAGTTATGGTAGGTAAGAAGACAAACACGACGATATTTCTGTTCACTCCGGAATTCAGGTTTCTAGACATTGCTCTGTACATGGGACCCGGAACTAGTTACGACAAGTTGGACTACGATGGTTTACCACCCATCGAACACTGGTATTCCAAGTATTCCAAACTGCGAGGCGGATACCTTATTACAGAGAGTGAGCTAGAAGCGTGCAACGCGATCTACAAAGAGAAAAACATGAAAACTTTCGTGGACTGGCTGCGATACTACAACGACCTGGACGTCGCACCGTTCTTGGAAGCGGTGGGAAAAATGTGTAACTTTTACAAAGACAGAGGAGTGGATATTCTTAAAGAGGCAGTAACGCTACCCGGTGTGGCTCTGCAATATTTGTTGCGAGGAACCATCAAGGAGGATGTGAAAAGCTACAGAACAAAGGAAAACGCCGCCGCATAAGCAAAATTTCCACCACTGTACGCACCAGAAAAGGAAACTTACGACATGCTGCAGGGAGCTCTTGTCGGAGGACCGTCTATAGTGTTTTCGAGATACGCGGAAGCCGGAGTATCTAACATCCGCACGAATAACAATAAGAAATGCGGAGCGGTGCTCGGTTACGACGCTAACGCACTGTACCTGTCGACTCTGAAGAAAGTGATGCCTTGCGGTAAAGAGATCATCCGACACGTTGGAGAACCTACAAACCGGATGGTCGTGGACAGATTGTCGCAAAGAATTTTGAAGTCCGAGTGGTTCGGATTTGCCGAGGTGGATATCGAGGTGCCGAAAAATTTACGAAAACACTTTTCGCAGATGTCGCCGCTGTTCACAAACAGGGTTGTTAAAGAAGAAGAGGTTCCAGAGCACATGATGGATTACCTAGAGAATACAGGTAGGAACAGGGGAGACGGTAAGAAACTAATGGGAACTCTGTCTACAGAAAAGACGTTGCTGTACGCGCCGCTACTGAAGTGGTATCTGCGACACGGATTAGAGATAACTGCTGTGTACAGAACTTTGGATTACCAAGAAGGAAAGCCGTTCGAATAGTTCGTAGACGAAGTAACCGCAGCACATAGAACAGGAGATGTTGACAGTAGCAAGGCCGTCGTGGGCGAGATATTCAAGTTGGTGGGCAACTCTTGTTGCGTAAAGATGATCGAATGTTCCGAGCGCCATCTAAACACAACGTATACTAACAACGAGAGCTGCGTTGACTAAGCATTAGTCAGTTGGCAAAGTTGAGGATGTTGGAGTTCTACTACGACCTTCTAGATAAATACGTTGACCGAAGCGATTTCGAAAGAGAGAAACGAGATTGGATAGCTTGGGATAAGTGGAGCAACCGCGAGCCAGGACTCTTCAAGATGGAGTTCCGCGGACACCGAGCGATTGCCTTGTCTAGCAAGAGTTATATTGTCGAAAAGGTTCCCGAAAAAGGAAGTCGGGAAGAAGAAGACAAAACAATTAAACCGGATGATTTTATGAAATATTCCGCCAAAGGTATGTCCAAGAGAACAAACAGTCAGAACTGGGATAAATACAAGAAAGCGTTGGAGGGTGGTCTAGACATTGGAAAAAACAGGGGTTTCAGAATGAACAGTGGAGTCATGAAGACTTACTCGCAGACAAAGTTGGGACTATCCGCGTACTACGATAAGAGGAGGGTGTTACCCGACGGTATCCACACAGAACCGTTGATGTAATAAAATTAATCAAGATTTAATTACTATGTAATTTCAATTTTGAGAAATTTAACTAGAACAACCATCACCTATAAACATCAACTCTATTGGTCTGATTGGCGCTGGGAGTGTAGAAATCAGCGGATGAGAACGCCATCCGGAGACAGCTGGGTGTCAGAAGGCACCGCAAGAAGTTCTTCGCGAACAAACCCGCGCGATGGACTATCATCCAAATAGTAGAGCACGGGCTCATCGGGGTTGGTAATAGATCGATCCAGATGATATACATTGAGAGACCACACGGAATCAGTCACGCGGCGGCGGCCACCTTCGAGCTCTCCCGGTTGATAGAGGTACCGGATGGTAACATCCGATGGAAGCCGTTTCTCCGCTAAACCAACGGGTCGCCCGCGCGAGACGGCGGATGGTTTGTGCGACACCATTTTCGCCTTAATGGCATCTACGGGCTTTTTACCGAGCAATCTGGTCACCTCACCGTTCAGTGCCGAGACCACAGCGGGCAGCCGGGTCAACCACCCGGTCGATCGCGAATGAGGGTCTACAAGCTCTTTGGCTCCACGATCCCCTGGTCCCGGTGGATGTTGACGCGGCCGCGTCTGACAGAAACTTTCTGTTTAGTCAATAGATGAGAGACCGCGCCCATGAACTCGCGGTCGGGATCGACCTGGAGAAGATTCGGCCAATTGAGAGGACTCCTCTTACATATTCGGGAAAGAGCCTCGGCCACCTCCTTAGACTCTTTAGTGGCCAGAGGCTCAGCCCCCTTATACCGACTCGCTACGTCAACGATTGTCAGTGCGTACTTGTACGTCTTGCGACCGGCACCGGCACGTCGAATTTCTGCCGCGGAATATTGTGAGGCTCGGGCAAATAGATCTGCCAGATGGCCTGCTTCTTGAGCCATTCCTTGGCTGCGTTTTCGGAAACCTTGGTCGCCGCCGCGAGGTTCTTGATGGCCGCGAGCCCCTTCCAGTAGCCGCGGGGGCTGTAGTATGTGTTCGCTAACTTGCGCGCTAGGCGAACCAATAGTTTGGTATTAAGTTTGCGCGTGTCCATCGTATGCAAGGTATTCCAATAGATCGGACAGTCTCCAACATGCCCTCGCCAGATCGTCCGGTAAAGGCGTCATCGATACTAAACATTTATTGGAAGTGCAATCGCGATTGGATTGGAACAGGAGTGGGAACTCGGAGGAATCTAACATCCGCTTTGCGAAAAGGGTGGCCGCTTTTTCATCCTCACGCCACGTCTGTAGAGAGTCTTGGGCCAGACGGATCAGACCCATTGCACCAACTAAACGGTGTTTAAGGGCCATATAGCCTGCATCGATCAAAGCGTAATAAAGCTCGTCAACTAACATCGTTCTATATACATCGTTGTATATATATATATTATTTAAAAAAGTTTTTTAAAATAATTATTGCTTTTTGCTTATTGATTTTCCAATATAGTAGCTGACGAGACCCGTCGCAGCCATCCCCACGACGATGAACGCGATCTCGCGGTCTTTTTGGGCCTCTGACGGTACATAGAAATCTGAAAGCTGGGGCTCGGGATCCAGCGGCGCGAGACATTTCTGCGGATATGCCCACGCGTAGTCGTGGATGGCGTCGTCAACGTTCCAGAAAGTTTGCACGGCGTGATTCTCGCGACGAAGATCTTCGTTGATCCAGTCCGGACGGGCGGTTCGTTTTTGCGACCATGCTTCCTTTGCGCTATTGAGTTGTTCTACAGCTAATTCGTGACGCTTGCGCTCCTCATCCGCGTCCGAGCTTTTCATTTTCGAGAATAGAAAGTTGCTACCGCTGAACGCAAATGCGATCACCACCGCGCCACCTATCATCATTGCGATCGCACTAGCCATTTTATTTTCATATATTAACGGGTAGAATTCCCGCTTTAATTAGATAATCTCGGGTCGAAATTGCGGACGCTTCACAGTAAAGTCCAATTTGGGAGCGGACCCTCCTATGATCATCTTTGTTAGTCGAGCATACCCGATACTGAGACCCGATATCACCACGGCGTGATAAAGCGCATTCACTAACAGTTTACCATCGTGTTCAGCCATTATTGATAACTATAATTATTGCATATAAAAGGGATCGTGATTAATGTTTAAATGGGGCGCAATCGGTTTCGTAACTTTCTTCGAAACCGCCTCCAACAGTGTTGGGGGTTGTCTCGAAATATATTTCCACACACACACGGTGCCCACAACAACCAGACCACCACCAACAACCCACGGGATGATTTCTATGTAATAGGGGGTAGGAGCTATACCAATCGGGGATTGCTCTTCCAAACTGGAACATCTTAGGGGAGAAACAGCTGCATTCGGATGTGAAACCACCGGGTGTTTTGCTGTTTCAACAGCAGGAACAAATAACGACCGTTTGGCCTCTCGAAGCTCGGCGAGTATGTTATCTTGTTTAGCTTTTCGGGTGGCAGCCGCTGCCCGCCCAGCTGCCTGTCTTTTTGGGTTTTTGTGTCGTGCAACCGGAGCTTGCTCCTGTGGAGCTTGCTCCTGTGGAGCTTGTTCATGTGGAGCTTGTTCCCCCAACACCGTTGGAAGTGCTGCAATCGGGGATTGCTGTTCCGTCACTCTCGCAGGTGCGTCTTGTGTCATCATTTTCTGAGCTTATAGTTCGTGGGCATATATGTCCAAATTGACAGTGTTTAGCCGTGGTCAACGCGGTTGTCAGCGCAGCTAAGTACATTCCAAACTTGTGATAAATTGAGCAGCAGGCTGTTCTAAGAGTGTGTCCTACAAAAGCATCAGTCTCTAAATCATTAATCAACCCCGCGATGTCAGATATAGGGAGAATTGCACTGACAGCGGTAGCGTACAAATGAATAGCCGCCGCCCCAAGAGTTTTCGTCATCTCTGCCCCCAATTTAGTTTCGTATCGTGCATACATTTTATCAACCTCGACATCTGACATTTTATCCACCTGACAAACTGAGAGACGCCTACCGAAATACTGCTCCGATTATCCTCCAGCAACCAGCACAGCTAGCCGCTCGCGTCGCGTCATGTTTTCATTTTCTTTCAGGAAAGATACCGTATCGGTAGCCGGGCCATTTTTCAGACCCTTGTCGGCAGTCGTTGCAATCCCCGATTGCTCTTTCAAGAAAGATACCGTGTCGGTAGTCGTGCCGGAAGTCGGAGCGACTGTTTCTTCCATTAGCTGATCGAGAAGTTCGTCGCAGTTCATTATTTTATTTTTAATAATTAGTACTATTCTGACTAGTCTCATATGTCTAATTAATTTTAAGAAAATTATAAAATTAATTATGAGTACATGTAACAGCATCAATCCAATCGCGATTGGAAGAATTGAAGTTGCGAATAATTCAGTAATATTTAATAGATTATTTAGTAAATAATTCAGTAAATCAGTAATAATTCAGTAATAATTCAGTAATATTTAGTAGATATTAGTAGATATTAGTAAATATTAGTAAATATTGGTATATATTAGTAAATATTCAGTAATTAATTGATAACTTCATAATGTGTAGGTTGATCTGTCTTTAACAGCAGCTTGGCGTGCTTAGTTTCCGAAAGCATCTGTCGAACCTCCAGTCACTCCTCGCGCGTTGGAATAACGTCGTTCTCTCGAAGACAGTCATCGAATGAGTCTCGGTCCTTGCAGTGAAAGAGGGCGACCCATTTCGTTTGCTCGCACAGATCCTTGAGGACGGCGTTGTACTTTTGAGTGGAGATCCATACGCTTTGCCCCGCATGGCGGCCAGAAAATGCGAGCTCGGAGAGCATGTCCTTCTTTTTGGTCATCGCCGCCTTGGCCGAGCAGTCGTCAATCACGTATAGGGTGGGCTCTCCCTGGAATCTTTGGTATAAACCACGCAGCCAATCGTGAAGCCTGTCGCCGGGGTCAATGACGTATACCTCAGGGTCGGTCCATATCCACGGGCGCCGCTGATAAGTCTCGTTGTGCCGCACAGTGGGACACAGGATCACAATGTGTCGAAAGGCATCGCGGTAGGAGCCCTCGAGCAAGTCCAGGATGAAAACCGTTTTTCCACACCCTGTCTACCCACATAGTATGGCAGAGTGGGCATCACCAATTGGTAAATTGGATTTGTTTGAAGGTTTTAAATCTTTAGATTTATATTTAGTAGAGTGCTGAGACGTATCGGCCATCTTCGATGTTGAGTTGTGCGTCTGTGATTATATATAAGTACACGTTCAATGGTCCAGCTCCATCCGCCTATTTGGTTATCTGGATCGTCACACCCTCACTAGCGTTCTCAACTTGGCGTCCGCTACCGTGTATTTGGTCGTCGTCGCTGGCTCGCATGTCTAGCCATAACGCGTATTTGGTAGTCAGGAACTCCGCGAGGGAGACGGACGAGAGCTGCAGGTCTTTGGCAACCGCGGCAACCTCCGGGGAGCGCTTAGAGCCGGAAGCAAACTGCTTTCTGACTTCGTCCCACTGCTGGTGTGCGCGAAGACCCGCGCTGTAGAGTTGATTGGGGACTCCCTCGATCGTCACCTCTACCTTCGTGATTTTGGGGTTATAGAATTTGTAGGTTTTTCGAGCCCCGAGCGCGAACCGAGCATCCTCGAACAACATCAGTATACCTTTCATCGAGTGGGCGGGTACGTTGAAATTAATATTCCACAATGTGTCGCTTTTGTCTTTCGTCATCTTGTGGTGGCGAAGAACTGGGTCGTAAAGTATGGCAACGCACCCGGCGTACTGGGTTCTGGTCAATCGCGCGAGTTCGGTCATCGTAACCATGTCGTACTCCAGCGAAACATTGTCGATCGTATACGTCGATGCTATGTCGGTAGATATGATAACTCGGCCGTAGTCATTGAACGTTAGTTCGTATTCGAGGCGGTCCGCCAAAGCGCTCTGATAGTATGGCATGTGACTCTCCAGCAACTCAAAGTCGAGCGGGATGTAGAAACGGTTGCCGTAAGCGCCCGCGACCGCGTTGTCGCTCGCGACGTTATCTGCCTTGTTACCAGCCCCGATTCTAAGTTTGGTTACGTTCTTATTTTTGCTGGTGTCAATACCCTGATAGACCGCGTTTTCGCGCTCTTGCACCGTCTTCCACAGGTTCTGGTAACAGTGGTAGACGTCGCTGTCGTCGATCGACATTACCTCATTACCAGACATCGACGGTTCGGTCCGCGTCGGTCGACGTCAGCGAAATAGTGAAAGCGAGGCGAACAGTCCCCGGCACAACGACGTCGCTAGCTCCGAGGTTGGGAAAGCGGGCCAAGGGCTGCTGGTTCTGGTCGATCGTCGATGGGTTGTTCGTAATAACGACACTTTGTCTCACGCCTTTCGCCCCAAAGGGCTCCCGCAGTCTGCGGTATGGATTGAGTTTGCGGCCGTATTGACTCGAAGACATATTTAGTAACTCTATTAAACCCGTATGGTTTTTTGATTAATACATCGTTAAAGATGGATGATTTTGACATGGACGAATTCGAGACGATGTCCGATATGATGACCTCGATGATGATGACATGGATGATGATAACGAAACGCCCTTCATGGAGACTCGAGTTCCAATCAAATCGCGATTGGAGGAAATAGGTGGCGCTACCAACACCATTAGTCTAAGTCGAGAATTACTCGAGTCAGCTGACTACTACAACAATTTGGCAGAAAAAGGTGTGGTCCCTTCTGTCGGCCGCGACTACTCCAAGTTCGAATTGGATCGGCGTGGTAGGTTGCGACTAAAAGCATCAAATATAGAGCTCGTCAACATGAGGACCGGAAAACCCCTATCGCTGAACACCATTGCTGGAACCCGGGGCGGTGGCGAAATCATAAAGAACGAACTAGGATTCGTAGATTGGGCGCGTCGTAAAACAATTATGTCGGCCCGCGCTGTAGAGGCCCTACAGTCTACCGACGAAACGATGGCGAAGACGGCCGCCACGATAGAAACTGTGGAGCTCAACGAGGTGTAGCCTCGTGTAGCCACCGACGCTATTCGCACAATGGAGCTCAGCGAAAGCGAGACAGATGGAACTCCGGGGACTCGATAACGCTCTGCGAACGGTCCGGGGTGAACTGGCCCTTAACCTCGCGAAACTCACGGCGCTGGATGAAAATATCACGCTAGAAGAAAGGAAATTGGAGGAAGCCCGTGGCGATAGAGAATCTACCGAGCGAATCACCGAACGCCTGCAGTCGTTGCGGGATGAAAGAGCAGCTCGCTCGGAGGCTGCATCGGCTGGCCGTGAGGCTCTCCGCACCCAAATAAGTCGGATCCGCGAAACAATCTCGAGGGTTCTGCACGAGGAGACGACACTCGGTGAGAGTCTTCGCACTCCGTTCAGAGAGCAGGGCGTCACGATAGCAAGCATCCTCGCGGCTATCGGCATGACCATATCGACCATAGTTCTAGTTTTCACTGGTGGTGCGGCGGCTGCACCCGCGCCAGCACCCGCGCCAGCACCCGCGCCAGCACCCGCGCCAGCACCCGCGCCATCCGGCGGAGCCAAGGAGTGGGTAAAAAAGCATCTAAAAGCCCTTGCCAGTCTCCTGGCTAAATTAGCCGGAAAGGTGACTGCCGCGCTGCCTGGGCTGATCGGGGGTGTCGCCTCCTACTTGTTATCTATATTATCAAAAAACGGCCGGATGGCTCGCCAAAAACACTTGGGCTTTAATCGTGGCGATCGCCGGTCTCTTACTATTCTCCGCCCGAGAGTTCCTAAAACCAAAGCGCGAGTAGTCCGATCACCACGAGGGCGACGACGAGCCCTAATTTCTCCTCCTCGTGGGTTGTAGTTGCCGCTCCTGTTCCAATTTCTCCAATCGCGATTGGAAGAATTGGGGGTACTGGGTTGGGTGGTTGCGGTTTTATGAAGTCGGTTCCACTTACAACCTCAACACCCAATCGAGATTGGATGAACCCGACCGTCTTGTGTGTGTGTGCTTGATGATATCCGTGTTCACGTTACCGTTATGGCCGATCTTTTGTTTGGCGGTGGCGATTACTGTCTGATTATTGTAACCGTCAACCCGGTCGTCTCGTAGTATCATATTGCTCGGCGCCATATAAAGACCTATTCCAAATGCATAGTCTACTGGTGTGCTGGCATTCTGCAAAACGTCTTGATACCGCCTGATCGCATCCGGGAGGTCCACCGGAGATGACATGAAGTCCTCGACATTTGCCAAGAACTGTTTTTGTGCGTCAAACGCCTTCCCGTCTCCTATTATAGAACTGCGCGCTTGCGCTTGTGCGCCGAGGACGGCCCAGACGTATGTGCGAATGGAGTCGTTGAGGCGGGTAACCCCACCCTGCGTAAACGCCAGACCTTTATCTAACATAAATGTGCCCCAAGCGTCCTGGACCGCAGCAGCCTGCTGTATGTAATCGACGTGAGCTCGTTTCGGAGGTAACCAATTGCAGGATGAGACGCCGCATTGCCGACCTCCAGACACTTCCGGCCCGAAAGTCATCGTCGCAGGGTCAAAATTCCCAGCGTTCTGACTGACAATGTGGTCGCCGGAATGATCGTGTCTAAAATCAGTCGGCGTCCAATTCACGGACTGGCCCCGAATGAGAACGTCCCCGAGTCCAGTGCTGTTAGGAAATGTTTTCTGTCTCCAATCCGAATCTTTTGAAACGTTAAATTCGTTGCACAGTCTTTAGAACGCCCTATAGTCGTATGTGTTGGAAATGGGATTCCACCCGCCGTCTTGAGGTAGTGGAGTACCTAGTTCCTTTAAAAGTATTATAATGGTGTAATACACATGAAAGTTGTAGACACTTCGGAGCATGACATTCTTGGATGTCAGATGGTCTTGATGTGAAACTCCACATCCGGTTGTTGCGCACCATACATCTAAATTTAGCTGATTCTGCCAAAACTGCATCGGTGTTGCTTTCCACCCGTTCACAACCTCTATGGTAGTAATCTTGGGCAGCTTATATTGTTCAAACATGTTAGGGAAATTGGTGGCAAAGGCCCTGTCCGGTCTAACTGTTACAGTTGGGTGTACAAGGGGGTTAACAACGGCTTTTTGCGTGTATTTACATCCGACCGCGTACTTCGCATTATAATTAAAGCTAAATGCTTTTGTATCCATTGAAAGATATTGTTATTATGTTTGCTACTATCACTAATGTTCAAAAAGAGAGTTGTGAACTTCAGAAGTCAATCGACAACCGCTGCGGAAAACGCAGGGTAGGCCTCAGATCAATCACCTTCACGGTTGGGTGGGAGAATGTGAGAACGAGTGAAGGGTTTGGGTATGTGAAGGATGGACGCTCAGTAGGTGTAAAGCTGCCTCCCGGACTGTGGAGTTTTAGACAGGTCAAAGATTTTGTCACCTCAGAGCTTGACGGTAAAGCCAACATCACAGTATCGAAGGCTACCGGGCTCGCAACAATGACCATCGGCCAAGACAGCCGGGTAAGGATCTCCCCGACGTTGGGTATTCGACTCTGGGTTAGAGAGACATACGCTGCAAATAAAGGATTGTTTGCCCCGGGTGAGTACGTCGGTGATAACCCGGTGGATTTCGCCTTCACGAAAACTCTCAGGGTGCACCTGGATCGGGTGAACACATCGTACAACACGTTAGACGGATCTCCCAGCACATTACTGAAAACCGTGCAAGCCAGTGATTATTTCTTTGGGGAGACTGTGACCTTAGACTTCCCATGCCCCGAGATGAAAGTTTTGGAATCGGGACATATCCACGAATTTACGGTCTCTATTCTTGATGATCAAGCGAGAGAGTTGAAGAACTATTACCAGATTTCGGTCGTCCTAGAAATTTCAAATTAATTAATTTTATAATTTTTTAAAATATATTAGAATTAAACGCATGTTCGTAATAGAATCATCAACATTATTGAAAATGAGTATATACGGACCAGGTAATTCTTCCATTGAACGCGATTGTGTGACAGATATAAAGAATTTGGAACCGGCAGAAGGGGGATTCAGCCCGACAGAGAGCGACTTTTTAACTACCGGAAAAACAAAGGCCTTGATCAATACGACTATATCGGAGGCCACAATCGCGATTCATAGGAGTATAGCACAGCTTAGAGTAGACGTCCTGACGGCGACTGCACAAGTTGGCGAAGAGGCACATACAGGACTTAAGGATCTCGGCGAAAAAATAATCCAAGTTGGGGAAGAGGATCATGCAGCACTTACTGAAATAGGCGGAAAAATAACAGAATTTCGGGAAGAGGCCCATACAGAGTTTATGGAAGTTTCCGATAAACTGAAACGTGTTCGTAGAGCCGCGAACAGAGCACTTGAGGAGACCTCTGAAAGGGTTCGTGTTGAGGCCCATACCGCTATCGGGGGGCTTGCCGGATTGTTCAACACATCTGTAGAGCAGTTTAAGTTATTGAAAAAAACAAAAACGTGTCATCACAGTTTGGGCTGAGAAGCGGGGCCCATTGAATGAGGGACTCTATGAATATTCTTTCGGTGCCAAAGCGAGCAATAAATATGGGGGATACACCATGACAGCTCCAGGTACGCTTCTCCGAATGGCGGTCTGCTCGGTTAATTATACTGGTAAATCTGTGGGCGTGGTCGTCGTGAATCGCATACTGGATAGAAAAGAACAACCGGTTGGAGTCACCAAACCCGCTGGAGATAGTTCCGCGGTGATTTTGTTCGCCGGTGACGATCCAATTAGACTTTCCGAAGGTAGTGCTATTAACTTTGTTACGAAAATCACTGACCCGGTGAGTTCTTCCACTATTGTTACATTGTTAATTGAACTTGATTTGTAAAATGGATAACGAATTGAAATTGGATGATGTTGGTGAAAGAAGTTCAGATTTTAGGTTGAACAATATCGTCGCGATGCAGGATATTCTAAAACGAGAGGGGGAAACTCGGAGGGTAAATGCTAAAAAATATAGACGCGCGGCAAACATAGTGGAGGGGGTGAGCACCGTGCTCGCAGCAATTTCTATTATGGGTGGGGCCGGAACAGCTGCATTATTGTCTACAGTCGTGGCAATTCCCATTGCGGGGGGTTTGAGCGGGGTAGCCGCTGGGGCAGGACTGCTGTGTATGGCGTTCAGAGCAGTGGGAAGAAAATTCGAAAATAAAAATAGAAAGCACGACAGAATATCGGTTCTCGCAAGGTTTAAGAAAAATAGCATCGACGTTATCGTGTCCAAAGCGTTGGCCGATAACAATATATCAGACGCTGAATTTGAGTCGGTGGTGGAGGAGATTTCTCGATATGAGGATTTAAAAAATACTATTAGAACTAAGGCGCGAGCCACCCTTCCCAAGATTGAGAATACTTATTGGGATAAATTTAGGTTAAAATTGGGAGATAAAGTGGGGGGAAAAGTTACAACACCACCCCCAATTGCGAATTGAAATCGGGAGCAGCACCAATACCATATATATGTTAGCAAATATACTTTTTAGAAATTATTAATTAATTAAGTATTTAATTAATTAATTATTATACCCCTATAGAATAATAGGGGTGTTCAGTTTTAAATAATTAATTAATTAATTATTTAAAACGACTGTATGGTATAAGAGAGACAACTCTGACAAGGACGACCCGTTTTAGAAGTACACAGTTGTCTAACTTGGCTCTGTATTCTATAGGTGGTCCGCACTTTTTGTCTATTCAGATTATACACAAATTCGAGGGGTGTGGGACTGTAAAGGGAGTGTAGGGACACTATGTAGGTTGGTGGTATCATTTTAACTCCCTATATACTACTACAATATCTTTTCGGGAAATTACTCAATAACTGTCTACTGACCTTATCATAAAGCTATTCTTCCCATAATATTGACTATTCATAACTAATATGCTATTCATCCCCTAAGACTTATCGTCAAATGTGTTACTAAACACGTGACATATTATTATTATTATTAGTAGTTTACTAAACAATCTTAGTTTACTTTGTATGCATAAATACAGTATCAATCACTGAACTGCTGATCCGCTTATCTGTGATCACAGTTTTAACCTATTAATCTTAACATTGGAAACATATAGTTTTGCACCTGTTTGGATTATTTACAATGTAATTGGATTATTTACAATGTAATCGGTTTCATTTCTAACTTCTGGTGATTTGTAACTGATTCAGTGTGATCATGGTACATTGAAATTTATTTACTACACCTGCATACTAATTGTAATATCTTCTTACGGTGGCGTGGATGGTTCGTGCACGTATAAAACGTTTAACACGCCATTTTTATCTCCCAAGGACAAAACCGTATACATATATGTTATTGTTATCAAAATAATATTCCCATATATTGTGATATTGTACGATATTTCAAATTTGGCTATGTTATGTGAGAAATGTTACTCCTTTACATAGGAATTTCTGACCTTTACCATGATCACAGAAGCAACAGAAGTGAAGTTTATATTATTTTGACATTATATTATTGTAACATACAATATATTATAATCGATGAATGTAAGTTAATAACGTGATTGTTCCAGCATTTAAACCCTATTTCAATCCTAACCACCTGATATACATTATGCTAATTTCCAATACTACTAAATGTTGACAATACAACATGCAACTCCTGCTATCATTGTACATTTTCAAATACTAACATCGATTGACCATCTTTAAGCACTATTTATCTGTTCAAATAAAATTGTACCACGGTGGCCGTATTTACTTAAATGCAACTTTTAAGCATAACATATTAACTAATTTTATCTATAATACACCCTAGTATACCTATTTGGAACAGTTGCGTTACAGGTTCACTTTTGTGATGTTTATTGTTTTGCAAATGGAAATGTAATTTCAATTATTGTGCTCAATACCTCATGTGACAAATATGATATTGACAGCGAAGTGGTTTTGGTCTGTTTTGTGCATGTGTTGTGAGTGGTTGCTATGGGAACCTAATATAATTCATGCACAGAGCTCGGCAATTACACTGGCTGATAATACATATGTTTTATCATATAGCCATGCACCTTTGATTTGTTGTTGTTATATTTATAACTATGTACGCTTACCACATGGTACACGTACCAACATGGTATGATACTATAAGTAACCTGTTGTGAGCTAAAATACTATATTGTTGATAATGCATGTCTATGTGTATTGGTTGTATGGTAAATATTAAAATTAGTCACATTGCATATATGTAGACAGTTTTATGTTATCAATGAATTATAATATCAAATTTCCTTAATAAAGTTGTTTGTATAAAATTATTACACATCTATGTGTTGTGTTATAACCCTTTCTGTGGTCGTGTGGACAGGCTGTATTTTTCTAATAATATATTATGATTTCACTATTATTGGTAGACCAGGGAACGACTTTACAGGGCTTGTCAATAGCAGATACACTCATTTACTTGCTTTGGGTAGCGCATAGGTATTATCGCCGTATACCGGCTTAAAGTTAATATACGATTGTGTCGATGCTTGCTACGTTGACACAGGTCTGGCTGAAGTCCGAGTCAATTAGTTAGCCAAATAAAATAAAAACCCAACACATCATAGACATCTCTGTAAAGAGGTCTATGGGGATAAAAGTTAACGTTATCGACAGAAATAAATAGTTTTTGCATTGTTTATATAGCCGTAACATGTGGACAGCTTTCGTGAAATAGACAGTGGTGTATTTTGGCCTCAAGTTCACCAGGCGCCCGTTTCACTAAACTGCGTATGACTAAAATGTTCGTAAGTGCATCGTCTGGAAATTACAATTGATGGATTTACATGTATTGAGCATAGGCTGCATAAATGTAAATCCAATAACTGTATAAAAGAAAACGTCGTTGATGTGAAATTTACAGACTATCATAATTTTGCACGTGGTTTCCGAACCCGATTTTCCGACGTGACGCAATATGTGACGTCATTTTCACAGTAGATTTTCTGAAAGTTATTTACAAAAAAATCCAAATGTAAATACAATAATTGTATACAAGAAAACATCGTTGATGTGAAATTTACAGACTATCATAATTTTGCACTTACGAACATTTGAGTCGTACGAAGTTTAGTGAAACGACCCCCTGGTTAGGCTCGGAAACGGTAGGAATTCCTCGACAATACTCGGAATACCTGCGCGTATCATACATGTAGCCTCACCTGTAGCACATGTCATACTTATCTTGCAATTGAAAGTATACTTTGATGTAGAAATTTCAATTTAAGGATAAATTTAAGATAGTCTGTAAATTTCACATCAACGACGTTTTCTTGTATACAGTTATTGGATTTACATTTTATGCAGCCTATGCTCAATAAATGTAAATCCATCAATTGTAATTTCCAGACGATGCACTTAAGAACATTTTAGTCGTACGCAGTTTAATGAAACGGGCGCCTGGTGAACTTGAGGCCAAAAGACACCACTGTCTGTTTCACGAAAGCTGTCCACATGTTACGGCTATATAAACAATGCAAAAACTATTTATTTCTGTCGAAATTTGTATTATACTGAAGTTATTACATTATCACATCCATTTTGGATGTGATAATGTAATAAATTAAGTATAATAATATTGCATACTTTTAATCATCAAATCATCATGTGGCCTCACCTATAGCCTCACCTGTAGCCTATTTCACCAACATTGCAAAGTATGCTTATCTAGCAAAGTATACTTTGATGCAGAAATTTTCAATTTAAGGATAAATTTATTAATGTTTATTATACTGAATTTGTTACATTGGTTGTGATAATGTAATAAATTCAGTCTAATAATTCTGCATACTTTCAATCATCAGATATATGCAGTCGTTATTTCTATATGGCATAATGCATTTCGGGGAAAATAAATTATTACTCCCTTAAAGTATACTTTGCTAGATAAGTATAATTTGCAATTTTAATGAAATCGGCTACATGTTAGGCTAGGAAACGGTAGGAATTCCTCGAAAATCGCCAGGTCCATACCACACCAAGTCACTTGGCCCCTTCCTCTAAAATAGGATTACGAATAATCGTAATACCGTACTCATATAAGGTGATTAGTCAGATTCAACTGTCACATACAACATGCCAAAGACATAATTATGTGAGGGCCAAACCAAGTCTCCAGTCGGAATTCCGGCAGGATGAACCCGATTAAATTACCCATCGCATGATCGCACCTGCCACCCACTTCAATTGATGGATTTACATTTATGCACCCTGTGCTCAATGAATGTAGATACAATAATTGTTTACAAGACAACATTGTTAATGTGAAATTATCATATTTTTGCACTTAGGAACATTTTAATATTACGAAGTTTAGTGAAACGCGCCCCTGAATAGGGCAACATACAATAGCAATGTGTATGATCACGTGGTACTAACAACAACAACAAGTATTGAAACTTCCAGAATCCATCTGATTCAAAATACGTATTATGTTATATTGTCCTTATTACGCAACGGATTTTGACGAAATATGCCTGTTAAGCTGTATTTGGTGGTCTTTGTATTTTCGCCCAAACTTCTGTCGTTTTTCTACCGACACGGAAGTCGATTATTCGCAAAAACGACACAAGTCTGTGCCGAACTCCCTGGACCACCAAATGCAGCTCGTGTTTGCTGCGCCATATTTCATCAAAATCCGTCGCATATTAAGGAAAATATCAAATAATACTTACTTTGGAGTGGGCGACATTGTTGTTGTTGTAATCACGTGATTATGCACATTGAATAGGATAGGGCCAGTAAAGGGGTCGTTCGCCGACGATGAAAAGAACACGATATGCACGTACCTGCATCGACACCGGTGTTTACATAGAACAGCGAAATGACCAGTCCGGTCAGTGCTAGCCCGATCCTCGTCTCCATTTGTGGTGATCTGCGGAAACTAAAGTCGATATCCACCTCCCTTGTTGATGACTGAGCACTATGTCGTAAGCGTCACATCCCTTTATAAATTAAATAAAAGTCCCTATATTCGCAGTCACGCTTATTAACTAATCTGAAGGAAACTTAATCCACTGACCTGTCATCTACTGTAGACATGTTACATTTTATGACTCACGAAGTTTAAACTGATACTGATACAAAAACGGAATATTCCAGTATATTGTACATAGGGCAAGACTAAGCCAGTCTCACAGGCGTGATGATTTAATATGGTATACATTTATTAGACGTGTTGACTAATTTCATAAGAAACTCGGTACATGTATATTTATTAAATTCGTTGACTAATTTCAGTAGAAACTCGGTACATTTATATTTATGAATTTAGCTGACGAGTTTAATAAATACCATATTAAATCATCACAAATGTGTATATTTATTGCATAAGCACATCGTCATACCTTGTCAACAAACCCGTTTTCTATATTTATTACACTATGTTAATACACTGCGAGCGTCCATTTAATGCAATAAAACAATAATAATTTGAGCACGTGTTCATCATGTTTTGACGTACGATTATGGACAGTAGTACTTTATGATACTTTACAATGCATGACACAACGGTGTGTATTTCACTACACGTAATCCTTAGTTGTGATGTGTATTGTATTCGACAGCATTGGCGGTATCGTGGGTTCCAATAGAATAAGCACGCTCTTATACACCACCGTTTATGCTAATCTTGCAAATATTTGTAAATGTGTTTATTGCAAAATACTTGAATATACAGTCAAACCTGTGCTAAAGACCACCTCCGAAATAGCAATCACCTGGCTGTAAAGACCACAATTTTGTTGTCCCAACGGCACAATCACTATATACATGACCCTGTGAATAAAGACCATCTGTGAACAAAGGCCAGATTTTTCACTTCCCATGGCTGGCCTTTATTTACAAGTTTTACTGTATTGTGTTTGAAGGTAATCAATTACCAAATATATGTTCATAAACGTTGATATCTTGGAAACATTAACGCAGGCGGTAGTGTATAAAGGCAACCTGATATATGATACCATCATTTGATTTTTGACTAGACAGGTGTATAGAAAACAACGGCCACCATACCTGTATGCGTGTATTATTCGTAGTTACGCGACCGTTTAAAGGGGCATGCCATTATGTAAAGGAACATATACATAAAAACGTGATTTCATCAGGACTGTTCGGTTGTTTAAATTTTCACCGATATTGTACATAAATCATATCATATGAACGCAACAAGATATACGTTTTTTCATATTTTCACGCCAATCATTCGCAAAACATTTTGGGACAGATCAGGCATCACATCAGCAGCACCTCAAAGCATGTCAGCAGCACAGCAGCAGCACATCATTTGATTTGATGTGCTGCTATGATTTGATGTGCTGCTGATGTGACGATTGATCAGTCACAAAATACATTGCGAATAATTTGCGCGAAATATAAATAAAACACATATCTTGTTGCGTTCATATGATATGATTTATGTACGATATCGGTGAAAATTTAAACAACCGAACAGGTATCGTCATATACATTGCATAGCAAATGAAACAACTTTACACAGTGCCAGTAGTGTCTTTTTGGCATACAATCACATGTGCAGTTATTATTGTATATATGTTGGCATAGATGCGCAAGTGCAGTCATTCGTGTATATCAGCTGTTGGCATACAAACACAACTGCAGTTATTCTTGCATATCATCTGTTGGCATACAACACAACTGCAGTTATTATTGTATATCATCTGTTGGCAAATAGACACAACTGAAGTTATTCTTGTATATCATCTGTTGACATACAGACACAACTGCAGTTATTCTTGTATATCATATGGTGGCATACAACCACAACTGCAGTTATTATTGCATATAATATGTTGGCATACAAACACAACTGCAGTTATTGTTGTATATCATCTGTTGGCATACAAACACAAATGTAGTTATTATTGTACATCATCTGTTGGCATATAAATACAACTGCAGACATTCGTGTATATCATCTGTTGGCATACAAACACAACTGCAGTTATTATTGTATATCATCTGTTGGCATACAAACACAACTGCAGTTATTCTTGTATATCATCTGTTGCCATACAGGCACAACTGCAGTTATTCTTGTATATCATCTGTTGGCATACAACCACAACTGCAGTTATTCTTGTATATACTATGTTGGCATACAAACACAACTGCAGTTATTATTCTATATCATCAGTTGGCATACAAACACAACTGCAGTTATTCTTGTACATCATCTGTTGGCATACAAACACAACTGCAGTTATTCTTGTGTATCATATGTTGGCATATAAACACAACTGCAGTTATTCTTGTATATCATCTGTTGGTATACAAACACAACTGCAGTCATTCGAGTATATCATCTTTTGGCATACAAACACAACTGCAGTTATTCGTGTATATCATCTTTTGGCATACAAACACAATTGCAGTTATTCATGTATATCATCTGTTGGCATACAGGCACAACTGCAGTTATTCTTGTATATCATCTGTTGGCATACAACCACAACTCCAGTTATTATTGCATATAATATGTTGGCATACAAACACAACTGCAGTTATTATTGTATATCATCTGTTGGCATACAAACACAAATGCAGTTATTATTGTACATCATCTGTTGGCATACAAACACAACTGCAGTTATTCTTGTATATCATCTGTTGGGATACAAACACAACTGCAGTTATTCTTGTATATAATCTGTTGGCATATAAACACAACTGCAGACATTCGTGTATATCATCTGTTGGCATACAAACACAACTGCAGTTATTATTGTATATCATCTGTTGGCATACAAACACAACTGCAGTTATTCTTGTATATAATCTGTTGGCATATAAACACAACTGCAGACATTCGTGTATATCATCTGTTGGCATACAAACACAACTGCAGTTATTCTTGTATATCATCTGTTGCCATACAGGCACAACTGCAGTTATTCTTGTATATCATCTGTTGGCATACAACCACAACTGCAGTTATTCTTGTATATACTATGTTGGCATACAAACACAACTGTAGTTATTATTCTATATCATCTGTTGGCATACAAACACAACTGCAGTTATTATTGTACATCATCTGTTGGCATACAAACACAACTGCAGTTATTCTTGTATATCATCTGTTGGTATACAAACACATCTGCAGTTATTCTTGTACATCATATGTTGGCACACAAAGAAACCTGCAGTTATTATTGTACATCATATGTTGGCAAACAAACACATCTGCAGTTATTCTTGTAAATCATCTGTTGGCATACAAACACAACTGGAGTTATTCTTGTATATCATCTTTTGGCATACAAACAGAACTGCAGTTATTCTTGTATATCATATGTTGGCATACAAACATAACTGCAGTTATTCTTCTATATCATATGTTGGCATACAAACACAACCGCAGTTATTCTTGTATATCATCTGTTGGCATACAAACACAACTGCAGTTAGTATTATATATCATCTGTTGGCATACAAACTCAACAGCAGTTAGTATTGTATATCATATGTTGGCAAACAAACACATCTGCAGTTATTCTTGTACATCATCTGTTGGCATACAAACACAACTGCAGTTATTCTTGTATATCATCTTTTGGCATACAAACACAACTGCAGTTATTCTTGTATATCATATGTTGGCATACATACACAACTGCATTTATTCTTGTATATCATCTTTTGGCATACAAACACAACTGCAGTTATTCTTGTATATCATCTGTTGGCATACAAACACAACTGCAGTTATTCTTGTATATCATCTGTTGGCATACAAACATAAATGCAGTTATTCTTGTATATCATATGTTGGCATACAAACACAACTGTAGTTATTATTGTATATCATATGTTGGCATACACACACAACTGCCGTTATTCTTGTATATCATCTGTTGTCATACAAAGACAACTGCAGTTCTTCTTGTATAGCATATGTTGGCATACAAACAGAACTGCAGTTATTCTTGTATATCATCTGTTGGCTTACAAACACAACTGTAGTTATTCTTGTATATCATATGTTGGCATACAAACACAACTGTACTTATTATTGTATATCATATGTTGGCATACACAACTGCAGTTATTCTTGTATATCATCTGTTGTCATACAAAGACAACTGCAGTTCTTCTTGTATAGCATATGTTGGCATTCAAACAGAACTGCAGTTATTCTTGTATATCATCTGTTGGCTTACAAACACAACTGCAGTTATTCTTGTATATCATATGTTGGTATACAGGCACAACTGCAGTTATTCTTGCATATATTTTGGCATATAAGCACAACTGCAGTTATTCTTGCCTATATTTCGGCATACAAGCACACGCGCAGTTATTCTTGCACATATGTTGGCATATAAGCACAAGTGCAGTTATTCTTGCATATATTTTAGCATACAAGCGATATTATATCCATGAACTGCACGGGTGCTTGTATGCCAAAAAGACACTACCAGAGCCATGATGAAAACTCATTTTATTTTTTTATCTTTTTGAAATCATGTCATGCCCCCTTTCGGAATACACCTTTACGGGTATGAAATATTTAAACTTTTATTTTTACATTTGTCGATGAGATGGTTCAAATGTTGGTCACGATATATACTTCTAAGCACAAATATAGAAACTATTTAGAATTTTCCACAAAAAAAGGCTATTTATCCCGTCAACACGGTGCGTATGTGCCGTGAAACACGGTGTCGTGAAACATTGTTGATATCCTGTCAATACGACCTAATCACTGCGTATGCATATACAACTTTCGCGGCCACCTTACCTGTAGAAAGTCTGCATCAGTAGCGGCGAGTTTTATATGTAATTTTATAGGAGACTATTACCATTTAAACTACACAACCGATTAAAAATGTACAAGTCACATTTTAAACTTCAATTATTGTTTCGATTGTGTTTTTAAAATAAAAATAGTTTGGTCCTTTTTAGCTTTAAACATAGTCGGTAGTTTGTATATGATTTATATAGCAAATTGTGATTTTTCTTCTCGATTTTCGTTGGGAAAATTGTAAATCTCTTTTTATAAGAATAGTAACAAAAAATGTACAGGTATTTTCAATTAGCTCATTCATTTTTCTATCTATTGATATAAAAATTATGTTTCTAAGTTAATATTATTTTTGTCCTTTTTAGATAATAATAATGACACCATCTGTTTTCATTTTCCAGTTAGCGTATCACGGAAATCTTCGGCAATTTCCGTGATATTCGTTGAAACGGGCACCTGCTTACGGTGATTAGCGGCGGTGGGACGATTGTATGTTACCCGAGGTATGACCGTGTTGTCGGTAAAATGTATTTGTGAACAAAGTAACCAAATTAGACTTTGATTTTCACGTATTTTGAAGCTAATACTTGGAGACGAGTGTGTTTGTCACCGAAATATTAATCGCTCATTTGAAACACTGCTTATTATCTAACAAATTACACCGTTAATCCGAAACGTCATGGTTGCCAATTAAAAGCAGTTAATTAGTAACTGCCGTGCAAACTGCGAGTGTTTTTTTTTTAGATGCCGACAAGACTACTCAATTAAGAGACTATTCTTCACACGTCTGTATCTTCATACAGACATACGATCTATGGTAGCAGGGATGGCTTCATCTCTCAGATCACGTTCTACTGTTATCTACAAAATTCTAAATGAAGGAGATTATGTTGTGGTTGACATTCATCCGGTCTGATCATACTTTAATCAGTACACTAGTAGTACAGACTGTGACAAATTATAGAATATTGAGTCCCAGTACAGACTAAATAACGTACAGTACAAGCCCTGATCAGATTGTACTGGGACACAGTATTGTATAATTTGTCCCAGGATTCTGCTACCGCCCCACTCGCGGCTGTGTAAGTAGTCAAGACTTCACAGCGAACAGTGCAAACCCTGATCAGACTCGTGTTCATGTACAGTACAGTGATTACAAAACAGCATACATTTTTTGTTGATTTATTACAGCTCATTGTGTACCTTTATGGAGCATAATCAAATATTTTTCGCAATTATGTAATTGTCAATATTGCAGCTAGAAGTAATTTATATAATTTTCACTTGTTATTCTGTGTTCAGTATACAGCTATAAATAATTATCGGTAACATGGTAATTATAATTTACTTTTTTTGTCTACGTTATAAATGTTGGTCAACTATGCAGTATGAAATTATCTATGCTGGTTGAAAATCTGTATATCGCTAGTTTCTCTTGATAAACTATCCTATGTTGTTTGATTACATTAAATTCAGGGCAATATTAACTGGATTTAAATATATCATATCGGTACTCCTTTAAATAATATTTGTATATTTTAAATGCTATGCTTCAAGATAAACCTCAAGATAAACTGGTTTATCTTGAGGTAAATCACACTTACACATCAGCGTCCAATTTTTGGCCCGTGTACAGCCTTGTATATTGTCAGCTAAAAAAATCATTATTACGCTTCTCCAAATGGGGACAGGTGCACGAGAAAACGTGCCCTGTTTGCAAATCCCACATAAAATATGTTTACCTAATAATGTTTTATTTCAACGTTAAAATTAAAATCCTTGGGATACCATCGATATTGTTAGTCATTTATCCATATATATGTTGATGAAATTGAAACATTTCAAACACCGACCAGTATTAGTTACTGATGGGTGAGGAAGTCAACATTCCAACCATGTTGGTTTTCATGTGCAAGCGCTACTTGTTGTCTTGACTGGCTATGTTGGCCACTGGTAAACAAAAGGGAACTTACAGCTTTTGGAAGTCAAATTGACTTGCTTGGTATACTTATGTGTCATGTTACTGGGAAAATTGGGCTTATGGTATTTGTGACCATTGTAGATCCTGATCAAATAGCACGATCCTGTAGTCTAATAACGCTTGTTAGAAGTCCCGTTTTTCCAGTATATACATGTATTATAACAATTAAATACGCACAGTTTTATTGTTGGCATAAAGTGTCTATCAGTTGATAGCTATTTTGATAAAAATTATACAATTGTGAGAACAAAATTAAAATACAAATATATATTCTCAGTCGAGGTTTGAGACATGTTCGAGAGATCAATTTTCTACTGTACTTAATATAAGTTCATCTTTATTTGATATGGTTAGAAATACTTAACGTAATTCCCTTTTATGTCCACGGGAATTATAAATCTTGGTCAGACTACGCAGACGCGGATACAGGGGGGGGGGTGGTCCAGGAGGTCCGGACCCCCCCCCCCCCCCCCCCCCCCACCCCCCCCCCCCCCCCCCCCCCCCCCCCCATCACTGCTCTCGGCAAAAAAAAGAAAAAGACGAAAATCTACAATACTCGAATAGTTGGATGACTTTTTTCGTGGCCTAGGTGTCAGGAAATCGCATCTGCGGCGATCTGGCATCTAAAAATTTTCGGGGGAAGGACCCCCAGACCCCCCTACTTTACGATTTCGCGCTCGCGGAGGTCGGCTATGCCGAATTTTATGTACAGACCCTCCCTGCAATTATTTCTGTATCCGCGCCTGCTACGTTAGTTTACAAATGTACTAAAGCTGAGCTGGCCTACAGAGTGGCTCGGCTCCGGCTCGGCCTGCGCTGTTGCTCCTCTGTGGGCGTTTGATTTGCCCATATCACGTGGATCCGTCTCTGCTTGGTTTGTCTTGCCTCGTCCAACCCTCTAATAGCATTAGCAGGTAATATAACAATGTAACGGCTGAGTATCCATATATCATGTGCACGCACACTCGGCCCTCTTCACGGTCTGACATATCGGCATTGTGCAATAGGAGAATGAACTAATTAGGTTAAATTCACCGCCTCATCGTCTCCTTCATTTAATGCACATATTTCGACTGTATCGCATATATTAGTAAATTCGGAAACAAATGGGCCAACGGCCATTGGCCTGACCATTTACGGGCACATGCCCGGGTATGGAAGGTCTTCGAGCCATTTCCCACCCTTAAATATAAGAAATTCGATACAGAGTGGCCTGCGGTCCTCTTACCAGGCGAATTGTATTTTCTGGAGCGCAGGATTGCAATTCGCGTTCCCATTAATTGCAATTGGACCGCAATCGGACTGCAATCATGTGACTGCGGTCCAAAGAGTTGGTTGCGGAATTGCAATACTTATAGCGAAGTTAGCGCTGCGCTCCACTTTTAATTGCAGTTTACGCTCCTTTCTTTCTTTAGACCGCTTTACGCTGCGCTCTGCGGTCAAACCAGCGGACCGCTCTGTTTGACCAATGCGGCAATAAAATCGAAATAGTTGACAAACGTATCCGTGTTCCAATCCAAAATTTTATTCCATCTATTTCATTCAAAGTGACTAGAAAGTCAGCGGTATTGATGATCTGTTTTTTTGGTGCGCAAATATAAATCGGCGGGTTATTGCGAGACAAACAGTAAAACCTTGACCTTGACAATCTCTTGGACAAAAAAAAATGTCGTCACTGCCGTTCCGAATATCAAGAACACATTAATAGACACCACCATACTCACAATATATTTATTTTCATATAAAATCAAATTATAATGTGTGGTCTACGGTATAATATTGTGAAACTAAGCATCAATTTTGCGTTTTGTTTACTTTTCCGTCGGTATCAAATTACGTTTTCCTATTATGTTAACATTATTTCGACGCGATCCTATAGTCAACATGACAATTTCTGAGATCAACACAACTTTTCATAATGTCTTTCAATTTCAAGCTGCAAGGAGACTGTGAATTGCATATTAACCATAATAACATCGTGAACATATTGATAATAATTTTAAAAGAAAATCATATTTTAAATTTCGAAACCTGATCATAAAAAAAAAATTAAAAATTTATTTTGGAATTAAATTTCTGTTACTGCAAACGTTCTGTTCTGGCTGTTGATTTCTATTGGCCCGAATCAAATTTTGTGAAGATAATATTTATTCCGGTGATTGCCATTTCTTTAAAATAAAACGGTTTACTTGTGTCACAAAGTGAGAAAGATAAATAACGGCCCGGAATCGAACCAGGGACCTCATGTTTACCGTACCATGCCCATGGCTCTACCGAGCAAGCTAACAAGGCACAGATCATACACACTTCATCCCCATAGTCAGTTGCGTACTGTAACATTCTTCTCCGCCAAATTGAAATTCGTCCTCGAATTCCATGTTTAATTTTTGTCTCCGAATTCCATATGTTTGGGTACAACTTTGGGAGTATTTATCAGTTGGGCAACAGAATACTCAATTATCGTCCGTACCCAGAGTTACGGTGCTTCATAGGTTTTTCCTGCAGAGTACCGAATCGGATCTCATTCATGCTTTAGCTGTTAATTGTGACATATTTTTCTGTACTTATTACACAGAAATGAATAAGTATAATACTGACATTTCTTTCAATTGAAAAATACAGAAAATATGTCGCAATTAACAGTTGAAGTGCAAATCAGATGTGATTTGGTACTTTGCAGAGGAAACCTACGGAGAGCACCATAACGGACGATGCGGGAGTATTCTGCAGAGTTACTTCCCGCAACTACGTTGGGCGCTAAATGTCACAGGGTAAGAAAGATGCACACCAGCCCGGTATCTAACCGGGGATCTCTGGTTTACCACACCATCGTTCTATCTACTGAGCAAACCGGACACAAATACACACTTATTCACCATAGAGATCACTTCATTCAACCAAAAATTCACAAGCTAGAAGCTATGCCAAATTATTACAGTCAACTTCACAGATTATGCTCTTGGCGACATTAGCGGACACAAATTTGTCCATCAATTTGATCAAATAAACAACGGAATCTGACAGATAACACTACGACGGCGCATGGAAACATCATTATTCTGGTACTTGGAATCAAAATGGTGGATATTAAGATCAATATGTGAGGCGCTGACAGAACCTTTAACATTTTTTATCAAGATAGCAGCTACAGGGATTGTTGGACGCATTTATTTAGAGAAACAAGAGATTACAATGGATTGGATAATATACTAAGTGACATTTTGTTCTAACGTACACCAACATAGAGGATTAAATTTGCGACAATGTTGGATTCTGGATTTTGTGGACAGGTGACAGAAATCGGAGCTGGATAAGAACCGACAGACGTGATTCTAAATATGCGTGCTTGGTCTGTGGTTATTCTTCCAGATCATGTCATGCATGTTTTAATTTCACGTCATGTCAAAGCAGCACTATTGAACATAATGAATAACTTTAATATTCTACACCATAATTAAAGTTCATTCATCGTCTGATGTGTAACTGATGAATTAAGGTAAGTTACTTGTATATGACAACTTTTGCCTCACTAATTTGTATGCCCCTCCACGATAGTGGAGGGGGCATTTAGTGTTGCCCTTGTCCGTTCTTCCGTCCGTCACCAACCTAGTAACTCGTAAAACTTTTAAACCGTAATGGCTACAGACCTGAAACTTGGTACATGTATGTTTGATTCGACCCCATGGTCATGGATTATCTCCCCCTTTTCAAGTTAGAATTTTCCAATTTTGGCTTGTAGCTCGTAAAACCTTTAAACCCTAATAGCTACACACCTGAAACTTGGTATGTAGCTTCCTTATGATGAGCATATTTGCAAAGTTTATTTTGATTCGACCCCCGAGTCATGAATTATCTACCCCTTTTTGAATTAGAATTTGAAAATTTTGCCTTGTAACTCGTAAATCTTTTGTAATAGCTACAGCACTGAAATTTGATATGTAGCTTCCTTATGATGAGTAGATGCGGAAAGTTTATTTCGATTTTTGATTCGAACCCCGTATCATGGATTACCTCTCCCTTTTGGACACTGGAATTTTGCCTTGTTTACTATCAATGTGATATGTGGGGTATCCGTGTTCTATGAACACAGTTTCTAGTTTAGTTATCTCCCTTTGTTTTTTCGCGCACTGATTTGTCCGGAGCATAACGCGAACACCCTTTGCAATATTCTTTATGAAACTTAACACATGCATAGGTCTCACGGGACAGTGCGGAGCTAGCGTTAAAGGTACATGTCCACTCAGTTGGCACAAAATGTTCTTTATATCAGAGACATCATCGGAGACATTTTCTGGCCAGATAAACAATCATTTACCATTACCCACATATTGTTTGGCATTATTATACATTTTATATCAGAAGAAAATTTCCACATTGATATCAGGGACGATAACCGTGTTTCCTTAAAATGTTAACGGACATTACCATTTATTCTCTGTATTTATTTTTTGATGTGCAATGATCATACTTTATAATCTGTCAATTTTGTTTTCAGTTGATGCATTTAATTAGTATAAATAATTATAAAACATCATGCCCCATTTGCACATGAAAATACCGATACCACCGTGTGTCACTATCTGTAAAATAAATATTATCAAATGATTATATCTGTATAGCGGGCACTCGTACTGTTTATAACTAGTGGAATAGTGACAATTATACACTTATTTAATTCCCATAAAGAGCATTTTTAGCCTACTGAGTGGGCATGCACCTTTAAAACGGGGTTGAACAATTTTTGTCGCGACCGCCTGCGGACAGTGCGATATAGTCTGCGCATTGACGTCCATCCGTAGTTTTTTTGCCGAGCCTGCTTGCGGAAAGCGAGACTTAGTGATCACAATGACGTCCGTGCGTCAGTCCGTCCGAAATCGGTGTATGTTTTTAAATACCATATCCTAAGTCACATTGACTTGAAACATCAAATGCTTATTAGTCATAATTCATATATTCATTCTGTGTCCCACTCATGCGGCCCCTGTGCCCCAAGGTCAAGGTCAAATGACTTTGAAATTTGTGTTAAATTTTTGCATACCCTATATCTCCACAACACTTACTCAGATTTGCTTCAAACTTCAGTTAATCCTTTATTATCATCCATATTTTCATATTATAGCCAACGCATGCGACCCACATGCCCAAGATCAAGGTCAAATAACTTTCAAATTTGCGTTAAAGCTTTTACATACCTTAATTCAAACTTCAAAAAAATATACTCCGAGACCATCAAATGCCTCGGTGGGCTCGACATGCGGGCCATGGCCATCTGGTTTTTATTTACAGTAGGTTAAAGTTTTTGAGAACACTATAAACAGGCTCCAGTTTTGTTTGAGCAAATCCAGTTGCTCAAAATAGCGACCCCATATGCATAAGGAGGGTTAGGAAAAATTCAGACTGCACTTGACTATGAAAATTATCATAATATTTCACCAGATTCTAAGAACAGACATTAGGAACAGACATTCAGTATACGACATAGCATACTATCTCTGCGATCTCCTTTGCCTTCAAGCGTTGTGAAACTCAGCAATCACCAGTGCAACCACCGATGTGACTCACATATTGAAATCACTATGAAAATGTTCATAACATTCCGTTCTGAGACAAACAATTTTTCATAAAATGTACTAGCGCTCTCGCTATGAAAATTTTCATAAACAGGACTATGAAAATTTTCATAAAGAGTAATATACCTCTCCTTATGAACATTTTCATAAAGCTTAATATCACTCTCACTATTAAAATGTTAATAAAATGTAATATACCTCTCATTATGAAAATTTTCATAAACCGTTCTATCACTCTCACATATTGAAGTCGCTATGAAAATTACTGCTTTCAGACAAATTTTAGTCGTTATGAAAATGTTCATGAAACGTACCATCGCTCCCACATATTGTGGCCGGTATGAAAATTTTCCTAACATTCCCGTTCTCAGACAAACATTAGTCGCTATGAAAATTTGCATAAGATTTCCGTTCTCTGACAATCATTAGTAGCTATGAAAATGTTCATAAAAGTCACTATGAAAGCAAAAACACATACATGATGTAATGAGGTCAATATGAAAAGGTTCAAAATATTATCGTTCTGAAACAAGCATTTGTCACTATGAACTTGGACTAAAAATGCAGTTAGGTTTACTAATTATTCCTATTGACGGTTAATTGTCACAATGTTAATGTTCCAAATATATGTCAAGTTAACGGATTCTCTGAATTATACCATAACTGCGGCACGTGTATTGAACATACTTGTCAAATATTAGTTAGTTGGTTAGTGATTGAAACAGCTATTGTAAGCAGAAAGAGGAACATAAATGTGACTGTGACAGGCAACATTGGGTTTATGCGATCTATGTGTAGTTCATTGATCAAATATGACACCTATTTTGGCTAATAACGATATACAATGTATGTTGCTTTAGAAACATGACGGGCGTTTCATTCACGGAATAGCGAACGGTGTAGACCCCGATCAGACTACACGGATGTGCATACTACGCTGGTGGCATACCCCATAAGCCCCGTTTTTCCAGTCACATCCACAAATACAGTGGTTATACGCAAACAATGAATAAGTACTAAACCTTGTATTTTCATGTGAGGCATGCACAATAAAGCAGACTGTCTAGACATACATGCAAAACAGTTGAGTGAAATCGACCTTAAACAGTCGGACATGGTGTTCTAATTCACATGTATGCACACGTGTCGTTACCAACTATCATTTGTCTTCCTTACGCATCAGGAATCAGAAAATATCGTTCGTTCCATCAAATAGATTAACGTATTCCTGTAGTGTCATATCCTCTGAAAATATAAACACACGAGTTAAAAGGTGACCATACTATATACATGTATGATAAACATTACGCCACAAGTCATGATCGGAAACAGTGAAAACTAGAAAGAAAGTCCCAAATAACAAAGGAATTTCCCGTTAAATATAGAACCCATATGCAATTCATCACGCGCAAGTGACGTCCACCTTATAGTATGTATAGATGTAGGTACGATTATCATAATACTTGTATGTAGGGTTGGCCCTAAGCAAAACTAAATAACGTATACATGCCTGAGTAAAATCCAGTGTTCCGCAGTCAAAACGGAAAGCGAGATATACCGCCGAAATTATAGGCATGGACAAGTCTGACCAAAGTGCCAGTCATGGTCGGTTATATAATTAATGGGTTCATACGTTCAGTCAGCCAATCAGATGTTCCATAATATTCGCGGCAAAAACGATGGGGGCGGGATTAATGGCTGCACGGGTATTCATGTCTGGATGCATGACTAACCCGTACAATGCTGAATTCCTCTTTGTCGTCTGCCTTTTAATTTTATATGTATGTATTTTACAGTATATATACATGTAGGTACGATTATCATAATACTTGTATGTAGGGTTGGCCCTAAGCAAAACTAAATAACGTATACATGCCTGAGTAAATTATAGTGTTCCGCAGTCAAAACGGAAAGCGAGACTACCGCCGAAATTATAAGCATGGTCAGTCCAGTCTGACCCAAGTGCCAGTCATGGTCGGTTATCTAATTAATGGGTTATCCAATCAGATGTTCCATAATATTGGCGATGGGGGCGGGATTAAATGCTGCGCGGGTCTGCCTTTTAATTTTAGTTTTACACCGGTCTCGGTAGAGCCGGTGGCATATCGTGTTTGGACTGTTTGTCCGTGTGTCCGTCCGTCACAAATTCGACGGAGTTTCGAAAATAAATCTGCCACCCTGTGGAATTCGTGTGCCCACAGGCCACATTTTCTTCTACGTAATGAAAACCTGTTTAGAAAGCACCTGATAATTGTCTCTAATGTAGACAATTATCATGTGCTGTCCAACATGTGCATTGTTAAAACATGTCTGAAAAATATAAAAGCGGACGATAATATCCGGTTTTGGCCTTTTAAGAGATAATTATAAGTTCAGTCTATTTCACTATAAGACACGTGTATGTAAACACGTGTAATGGGGTAACCCTTTCCCGGCTAGCGCATATGTGAGGTCACGCAAGTAGTGGAAAGCATCACAACGGGACACGAATTGCGGTTGTAAAATTGTTATATTAACACATTTTTTCTGAAACATACTGTACATTTCTATTTACATAACGTTTACACATTATTGCACAATACATGGATCCAACAAATATTGCAGTTCACAATATTCGGGACTCTTCCTTTCACGGATAAATGCAACAACATGCTGAGAATGCAATGAAAAGGAGACGATTATCATGAACTAAACATGTTCGCACAGTAGTTCACCTAACTGTTGATCGAGTGAAATGACAGATTGAACCACAAATCATTTTAGGATAAATAGACGTACATGTATGTACTAAACTATATTTACAAACATACACTATTAATTATGAGTACATAATGCTAATTGAATTTAATTACACTGCATTACATAAGCGCTATGACGGAGGAGTCCTTCCAAATGTGCGTTTGTTTAATTTCTACTTCGTTGAGAGTGATCTAAAAATCTTGCTAATACACAGTGTATGTAAGTTTATGGTAATAGCTTTGTGTTATATTGTAGAATTGTTTCTCAATAACACTATAATAGCGAATTATGACCGTCAACGCCCTGCATGTTTTCCATTTATTTTAGTGCGCGAAAAGTAAATACAATTACGCAATTGTTTACCGTTGACCGTGGTGTAGCCATATAGTGCATCATGTGCATCTAATACAAAATATGACGATAACTTACCGTGATATGGTCCCAAAACGTTTATACAAGTAATCAACGGATCGTCATGTCACCGTCACACTGCACCGGCAATCATACCTAGCGGATAATTATAATATCACTAGTAAATTGAATTACAATGGTACCACATGTATTATAATTATGATGAGAGTATTCTAATAATTCCAGTGCGTCAGATAACCACAAGGAGGCGATTCTCATGTGCAGTACTCCATGACTAAAATATTAAAATCGGTGCATTCCCTTCGCCAACAAAACATGATAAAACAGATCATATGTGCACCACATTCATCGGATCCACAAATGCAATAACACACGTTAATGTAACAATGCAATTATGCGCATACAACAAATGCGCAGACAGTATACTTGGTTATGCTGTTGCTGATATATCATTGTCACGGTAGATCTCATTTTCTCACTGCTGTGTTCCTGTCGAACATCAGTCCGTTCATGGAAGAAGGTAGCAGACAACATTTGCAACCAGTGTAGCCCTGGATAGATAGATAGATAGATAGATAGGTAGAGAGGTAGATAGGAAGATAGGTAGATAGGTAGATAGGTATATAGATAGGTAGATAGATAGGTAGATAGATAGGTAGGTAGATAGGTAGGTAGATAGGTAGGTAGATAGGTAGATAGATAGGTAGGTAGATAGGTAGGTAGATAGGTAGATAGGTAGGTAGGTAGATAGGTAGGTAGGTAGGTAGATAGGTAGGTAGGTAGATAGGTAGGTAGGTAGGTAGATAGGTAGGTAGGTAGGTAGGTAGGTAGGTAGGTAGGTAGGTAGGTAGGTAGGTAGGTAGATAGATAGATAGATAGATAGATAGATAGATAGATAGATAGATAGATAGATAGATAGATAGATAGATAGATAGATAGATAGATAGATAGATAGATAGATAGATAGATAGATAGATAGATAGATAGATAGATAGATAGATAGATATTTTTTTGTATAGAGGGTGACTCGGTTGGTCGGAACCAATCTTCCCCGAGGCCCTCTTAAGAAATGCTTTTACATACATACATATACAATACGTGTTGCAATGAGTACATGGTGTATGCATACGTGAATTTAACATGAAGAAACAATAATGATGAGCCATGACGAAAAATGGTACCTGTTTCCCAACAATCCCATATCAGACTGCGCATCGGTGCAGCAGCTTCATCTGGGTCTAATACGTTTATTTCTCATTGATAATTTCAGTGTTTGCTATAAGACGCTAAATTGGTTCTTGTCCGTCTGATATAGGGTTACACGGTCGCTAAGCTCCACAAGACCAATTTTATCATGGCAAATCAAACACGCGGTCATTGTAAACTATATACCATACATCGTAATTTCGTGATTAGTGACGCTAGCGGGGGGCACAATTAACAATTTTATATTAATAGATAATACCGCTACTTCAGCTGCTATCGACCCTTCATCCAGTTAAGACAATTACGGGAAAATGTATTTAACGACGTGAAACGTCTTATGTCGATTGGAATAATATTCCAGATCAGCACGCCTGAGAATGAAAAGCTGTTTTTAAATAGATTACTTTCAGGTTTGGGAACTTCATAATTCATATCTGTTTCAGACCTTAACCAAACGCGTAGTTTACAAGTGATTAGTGCGCATTTCAAATAATTCACCTAAATATGGGGGGGGGGGTGGGGGGTGCACTGGGGGTGCATCTCATCAGGGTTTATCATGTTTGTCAATGTCCCGGAACAGACAATAATACACAAACAATACGCATACACTGATCACAAACATGCGAAATGTACCACCTAGCCTTTGCAAACAGCGGAGGTTCTGACCAGTCTGATCAAGCGATTTCCTGTTTTCAAAGACGGCGACTATTTCTAACCCTATTGGTGCGACGCAAAATAGAAACTTCGCAAACGCTGAGCAATGTTTAATTGGCAAAAATATTCCACAATTTTCTCGAACACAAATGCGTGTTTGTAAGCATGATAAGTGCGCAATTTATTGCCGCCTACACCACTAACACTACTGTCTCTGTTTACAATGTATAAGGGCTTGTCATCCATCAACATATCTGATCATCATCTTTTTTTAATTAACGGTAGGGGTTCCTCCTTATAGTATCACGATTTGCCTGGTAAAAAGTGAAATATAAGTAATAAGCTTATTACTGATCCTACCAGTCAAATAATATCTTAAAAACATCATGAGGCATGCCGCCTATCAAATCTAGTGCTATACCAGCATTATGCGCAACCTTTTTTTCTGTGATATTATAATATAATGTTTCACTCAGAATAAGACTAAGATGTATCTGTCAACAAGTTACATTGTTTCGGGTCCACATATAAATTGGAAAACAGTTCGATGTACAGATGGTGGCTGAAAATGCGCAAGTATATTATTTTTTTTATTATTCACGACCATGCAGTTTAAATCACACCATTGATGAAGCATATTAAGCATACATTGTAGATCCGCTTCGTTTGCTGCAATCAACACTATGTCATATGCGTACAGTAAAATGCATAATACCTTGTCATCAAACTGGACACCATTTCAGAAAGCCTTAATATGTAGGGAAAAATATTTGATGAATATGTTAAATAATAGATGTGACAGAGAACAGTCCGGACATAATCCACGGTGTATATCAAACCACTCGGAACATAGACCGTTAAGTCTGACACATGACAATACACCAGCATATCATGATTTAACAGCATCAAACATTGTCTATTTAATACCAACAGTAGCAAGCCTTGCCCATAGTGTGCTTCTGTCAATCAAGTCATATACTTTCTTAAAATCAATGAATGCACAGAATGTAGACAGTTTCTTCTTTTTCCTAGTATCTATGATATTTTGTAAATGACAACAAATGGTCAGTAGTACTACGATATTTTCTGAATCCATTCTGTTCATACTCGATTTTATCATTATTTTCGGTCCACTTTGGCAGCCTGTTGTTCAGAATAAAACAATGCATACATTTGTACAACTTGTTAATGAACTGCCACAAAATGACAGTGGATCCCCCCTCGGGTCAGCCGTGCTGGATTTTGGAATTGGGTTAATGATACTTTTACCTCATTCCGTGGGAATTTTACTCTGGGTAAAACAAACATTGAAGAAAATATGCAGATACAATACACTTACATCGTCACAAAAAAAAAGTCTGATGATATATCGCCTAATCCACAGGCCTTTCCCCATTTGGAATTTGCTATAGCATCACAAACTTGAATATACATGGGCCGCGCCATGTGAAAACCTGGCTTAATGACAATGTCATGAAAAGCGATAAACGACGTCGGAAAACGACGTTTGCAGCGTCGCTGTAAAAGTTCACATTTTGCCCTCCCATTTACGTTTACTGGTGTCAGTTAACATTAAGTGTCAGCAGAAAACGGAAAATTATAACTTACTGAAACTTTCACTAATATGAGACGCGATTTTTGCACCTTAGTACACATATTATGACGTCATGACTTGACGTCACGTACTTGTGACGTCACTGAACGTGAATACATGTTTGACGTTATTGCCATGGTGTCGTGACAAAATAGTATAGCAAGGATACTTGCACGAGTTCCTCGCAGCATCAATGACTTAGAAATGCTTCAGGCGCTGTGCATTGTCGCCTAACTGTCGTTCTTTGACATTGTCACTCTTTTTCGTCGGTTATCCTTATGAATTCAAAATGGTGAACGCATAATTTAAATGGCTACATATCAGCGAAGTCTTCACTTACACTGCACCTTGAATCATAAATAATCTTAAATATGAACAACCTAGTGTATGCCAACGATATTACCATCTATTATCTTGGTAAATTGAGACACTTTTGAACAATTATATCCAGTACTTAGTGAATAATATGCCATTTAACGCCACTCATTCTATCATAAACTGAGGTAGACACGCAGCTATATGAGCCGCGTCGCGAGAAAACATGTCTTCGGGAGTCTGACGACGTCACAATATATGACGTCGTGAACTTCAGCCGAGATTTCCAATTATCGACGTTTGTCAGAACGCCGTGTTAGGTTTGTTCCGTTGTGTTAAAGTTATCTAACGAACAGAATATATCTATAATCTGGCATATATGGGTGTGAAAAAAGCGAAACAGTCTTCGATCTGTCATGGATCCTGTCTGAGAATGTATTGGATGAACGTTAGACTGCTTTTTATTATTTTTCTGCCGATATCACACATTAACTGCTATCGACCACCATTTACAGGTGAAAACTGTATTTACATACAGATGGTCGGCAGCATATTTGTTGACCGTTGTAGCCTGGGCCCGGTTTCCCGCACAACTATATGTTTCAGATCTGGTTAACTCGACGCGAATTTTCAGTTTATTGCTCAATTATTTCTTTCTAATATACATGTAATGTATAAAATTAACATTTATCGCACCATTTACCTGCAAAAACAACAAAGCCATGGATGTTACGATGTCTCATTTGTGCATATGCGCCGTCTGATCAGAACATAGGATGTCCGCCATTGAGTCACTAGCGAATCCTTTCTCGATTACCGACATGATATGGGTCGCCGATCGTACATTTATTGCAGATAGTGTAAGGTCCGTTTTTTTTCAACAGGTGGTCCAAGTACAGCTGTGAGCGGGACGATGTCGTGAACATTCTACATTTCTGTTGTCTGAATATGAAAAGCTTAAATCTGAATGCACACTGACATGTGTGTCATGTTAATATAAGACATAGATACGATGGGATAATATTTCAAGGCAACACATGTTAGAGACATTAGTATCATGGACAGTGATATGTACCACTTGAGGATATTTTTTGCAAAATGACCCCTTTTCTGCATAGTGGAAGTCTCAAACTTAACATGAAACAGTTCATTTCAGTTACTTATGGGGCTACGTGTTAATCGTCAAAGGTTGTAGCAGCATTGTCAATGAGAAAATAGCAGTATGGACACACTTTTAAAAATCTAATATCATATCCACACGAATCTTCGGAATGTCAAATTCTTGGTGGATCAACTGTGCAGTTGGTCATAGACATGCACAGACGGACGGATGGATTGACGCATCCACACATGCACAACGTGTGATTACTGGCATTTAGCTCATTTAATTTATGAAGTATCTCCCCTGTGTATCACAGTCTATTATAGTACACATATCAAGTAAAATAAAATACAAAGCCCTCGGATTTTGATAGTGTGTATTGTGATAATATAAATAGAAAATTTGCATTATGGAAAGCAAAAAAAAGATATAAAACTTCCTGATCACGTTTTTGTGTGAATAATATCGTCTAGCATTACAGGATCTAGATCCGAATACGGATAGCAAAACGTCTTATCGAATATCAACATGATTAATGGATAAAACTATTTTTAGTTGAAATTAACATGAAAATAAGACACACTACACTTAGTTTCACGACCATTACTATTTGAAAAGCATACTAAAGGGTTTGAATAAATGCTGTTTATATCTGAAGTAACCTAATATGTTATACCTGAAGTAGCTTAAAGGTACACTCAGTAGGCACAAAGTGTTACTTACATCAGAGACATCATCTGACACATTTTCTGGCAAAATAAACATTCATTCACCGTTATTCCACGTATTGATTGGCATTATTATACATTTTATATTAGCCGTAAATTTACACACTGATATCAGGGGCGATAACCGTGTTTCCTTAAAATATTAACGGAAATTACTATTTATTCTCTGTATGCTATTTATTCTATTTATACTGAATCTACCTAGCGTGGACGCCGCCATTTTGCTTCGAATCACGTCACTGGATTTGTGACACATGGCGAGGGAATGACGTCAAAACATGACGTCACGCACGTTCAAGCAATTACGTTTAGTATGCGGTATAAATTAAATACATAATTAGTGCCGTAGAATATAAAATATATTTGGTTTCGCCTCGACAACTTTATAGGGGCTCGCTAAAGCTCGCCCCAATAAAGCTGTCTAAGGCCCAACCGAATATATTAAATATTAATTGTTTACATTCGACGGCACTAACCATGTATTTACTATAGACCTATCCAGCACGTAGTGTGTCGCTAGGCAGAATTCTACTGAAACACCGGAATGCTACGCATGCGCATTGGCCTGTAGGGCAAAAGAAAACAAGGAAGTGAAATGTTGTCGTTTACTGTCATCGTTAATTTAGCGGATTAATTAGATTACAGGCCTGCCATTTCTCCCGTGTTGTGCCCGATTATCAACTTTGTGTTCATATTACCCGCGGTATGTGTATTGGTATTCAAACATCCGGCAATTTGTCGACACAAATCACTAGTTTGCTTTGATGTGTCGAGGTCAGAAAATGAAAATAGATTACAAATACTGACAAACGTTCACCCATGTTAAGTACACTTTCAAACACAATACAACGCTTTTAATTAATACACGAGATAATTATACGATGTGAGTTAATTTATTGATTAATATTCTCCGCATTGAAAGCTTAATTCGAGTTGATATAGAGATAATAATGTCCACCCTCTCGTTGACAACACCTGAAATGGGATGGCACGATTTACCCAAATCTACCCAAATCTTCACGTAATCAATTAATATGTTAATAATTAAAGCTGTATACATCATAATAACAATGTTTAGACTATACTTATATAATATCAGTCATGAATTTGCTCATACCAGGACCCATTTTAATGTTTTGAGGCAAATTTATATATGAAACCTTTTTAGACTTTTAGCACCATCAGGAAGTTCTGCCCATGTGTGCACAGGTGTTTCTAGCGTGTCTTATGTACAAACACAATTCAAATGCGCCCGGGTTAATGATAACTGTTAACTTCAAATTCGACAACTGAGACATATTTAATGAGGAACGATCCGTTATAATAATGCTATATCAGTCGCTTTCCCTTTCATCGATTATCTCCCCCTGTTCGAATTAGCATTTTGGGAATAGTGGGTATATTGTGATGGTGCACTACCGACTGTGCGTCTTAATCTTATTTTCTGTCAATATGTGCCTGTTATATGATATACTATTGATATATTGTAGAGAAATTAAATATTATAATTATAAATGTTATTTTTAAAGAATATTTGAGTAAATTGTGCTGCCACGAGAGATGCAATGCCCATTTTTATGAAAGTTTTCCTATTTTCTGGTAGGTATATGCTAAGTAAATTTCTGGCATTAAACTGGTAGAATTATGGCAGGCCTGGAATGAATCATACAAATATTGTGTAGATCTATATGAGACACTAACATATTCACAATGCCATCATGATGCTGTGCTGTTGGCTGCACTGCGAGGTGGGAGACGGGATCAGCGGTGAAAATGTTTCGGTTTCCGAACCAATCTGTGCACCCGGACAGGCGCGACAAATGGATCCAGAAAGTCGGTCGTTTTCCTGCAGCAGACCAGACTAGCTCACGTCCAGATGGTCTGTGGGAACCAAAGCCTCATGATAGAATATGCTGCAAGCATTTTGTTCAAGGTAATGTTAAACAGCTTAAATAGAAAATATATGATTGGACAGCTCACCTCCGCCCCATCATAAATTTGAGCTTAAATCAAGCTAACCCAAGCTGGAATAAGAAAACTCGTAAAACTTTTAAACCGTTATAGATACAGACCAGAAACTTGGTATGTAGCTTCCTTATGATGAGTGGATGCGCAAAGTTTATTTCGATTTGACCCCTGGGTCATGGATTATCTCCCCCTTTTTGGCTTAGAATTTGGCAATTTTGCCTTGTAAGTGGTAAAACTTTTAAACCCTAATAGCTACACACGTGAAACTTGGTATGTAGCTTCCTTATGATGAGTAGATGCGCACAGTTTATACCAGAGACATCATCTGATACATTTTCTGGCAAACTAAGCATTCATTCACCATTACCGCATTTTACATTTTATATCAGATGTAAATTTCCACACTGATATCAGGGGCGATAACCGTGTTTCCTTAAAATGTCCAGACATTACTATTTATTCACTGTATTGTATTTGTTATGTGCAATGATCATACCTTATAATCTGTCGAAAATATTATTTTTTCAGGTGACACATTTAATTAGTATAAATAATTAAAACATATCAAGCCTCATTTGCATATGAAAATAGCCTGATACCACCGCGCGTCACTATCAGTAAAATCAATATTACTAAATGATTATATCTGTATAGCGGGCACTCGTAAGTGTTAGACCTGGGGCCCGTTTCACTAACGAACTAAGCAAGTACTTTTGTCATAAGAGTACGTGCTTAGTCCGTTTCACAAAACATCTTAGCAAGAACGACAATCGAAATATACGATGGAAAACTAAGACAGGTAGCTAGCAGTCTTAAGTTATAACTTAAATATTTAAGTCGGAACTTATGAAATAAACAAAGATGGATGCCCCCATGTGAGCCGAGGTGGAGAAAACAATTCACTGACAGCAGGTAAATGTTCACTTCATACGTACTATTTTAGCAAGTATCTGCCATATAAACCATATATGCTTACATATAGATAGCCACACCTGTGCTAGTTACCCGTGTATTGCTATTTGTGATGTAGGTCATGTCGTTACCAGTATTCGTTATGCCCAGTTATCGACAACATTTACAACCACTGTAGATCCAGATGAGCCGGCTCGTAACGAACCGTCTGTATGCTGTTCATGTATGTCTGTTTGTGGTTGGTGTCAGTCAGTTGGTCGGTGTCAGTTGGTCAGTGTCGGTCGGTGTCTGTCGGTCTGTCAGTCAGTCGGTGTCGGTTGGTGTCGGTCAGTGTTGGTCGATCAGTCGGTATCGATCGATCAGTCGGTGTCGGTCGGTCGGTTGGTCGGTCAGTGTCGGTCTGTTGGTTTCGCACGGTCCGTGTCAGTCGGTCGGTGTTGGTCGGTCGTTGTCAGTCGGTGTCAGTCGGTGTTGGTCGGTGTCAGTCAGTGTCGGTCTGTGTCGGTCTGTGTCGGTCGGTCGGTCGGTCGGTCCGGGTCGGTCGGTGTCGGTCGGTTGGTGTCGGTATGTCGGTGTCGGTGTCGGTCAGTTGGTTTCGCACGGTCGGTGTCGGTCGGTCGGTCGGTCGGTCGGTCGGTCGGTCGGTCGGTCGGTCGGTCGGTCGGTGGTCGGTGCGGTCGCGGTCGTCGGTGGTCGGTCGGTCGGTCGGTCGGTCGGTCGGTCGGTCGGTCGGTCGGTCGGTCGGTCGGTCGGTCGGTCGGTCGGTCGCGGTCGGTCGGTCGCGGTCGGTCGGTCGGTCGTTCGGTCGGTCGGTCGGTCGGTCGGTCGGTCGGTCGTTCGGTCGGTCGGTCGTGGTCGGTCGGTCAGGTCGGTCGGTCGGTCGGTCGGTCGGTCGGTCGGTCGGTCGGCGGTCGGTCGGTCGGTCGGTCGGTCGGTCGGTCGGTCGGTCGGTCGGTCGGTCGGTCGGTCGGTCGGTCGGTCGGTCGGTCGGTCGGTCGGTCGGTCGGTCGGTCGGTCGGTCGGTCGGTCGGTCGGTCGGTCGGTCGGAGGTCGGTCGGTCGGTCGGTCGGTCGGTCGGTCGGTCGGTCGGTCGGTCGGTCGGTCGGTCGGTCGGTCGGTCGGTCGGTCGGTCGGTCGGTCGGTCGGTCGGTCGGTCCGGTCGGTCCAGTCGGTCGGTCGGTCGGTCGGTCGGTTTGTGTTGGTCGGTGTAGGAAAGTGTCGGTCTGCCCTGCCCTCCCGCCACGTCCGCCACGTCCGCCACGTCCGCCCCGCCCGCCCGCCCGCCCGAAGCCCACACCCGCCCGCCCGCCCGCCCGCCCGAACCAATCCCCTAGACTTCATGGATAACGAGGACCAAATATCGAAATGCAGGCTGTCTCGTGATTTTTTTTATACAGGTATGCAACATTGCACATGAGATCACACAGTCTGTCAGTGTCATTGCAAGTGTTGACTACATTGCGATTTTACGCAACTGGTAGTACCCTGGCGGTCACTGGAGAGATACACAACATTAGCAAATCAAGTGGTTCTAGAAAGTGGAGTATAACTTTTGCGGACAGTGTTAGCCTGTGTTTCGTTTCTGATAAGGAGATACCTGGTTTTCAGACTAGATGGAGAAACAGTCCCGACGCATTTAACAAAAATGTCAGACCCGTCCGCTGAAGGCACGTGCGCATTAATCCAGCCCTATACTGGTAAACATGTTCAGGGGCAATCCTATATGTGTGACACTGATTCACACAGTGCATGCATTTCTACATGTAATCAACAAATTACCCGTGTCCAGTTCAAATAAATATAATATGTCATTCGGTAGTTGTATCAGATACATCCATATCTGACCGGGCATACCATTAATAATCGACAGTACATGTGTTCTGCTGACTCTGAAACGTTATTTCTGAGTTAATGAGGTAATCTAAGTAAAATTTAAAAAATGGTCGAACTACAATTTTATTGGAATGTAAAAATAAAAACATTGTTAATTGCTTATTTTGTTGCTGATTCATGTCATATGCCAGTTTATATTACAGTATAAGGTTCACTAGTTGGCAATAAATATATCCACATGTATTCAATGGCGTGTGAATATTGAGATCAAATTTATATTCTACATGAGATTATTTTTAAAAATTAATAATATTCAACATTAGGCTTGCAAATCCGTTATTTTAGATGTCAAAACACATAAAGGGAAAGTAAAGTCATCATAAAAATATAAGCCCCGAGCGGGATTCGAACCCGCACGGCACATACCAAAGTTGTAAACAATAACTAAGTTGTAACTTATGACGGACTTGTTATGATCGTCTTAAGTTTGTGTTGTGAAACCAAATAAGCAATGACTTAAGTCGGTCATAACTTTTGTCATAAGTTATAACTTAAGTTCGAACTTATGAACAAACTAAGATTTGTTAGTGAAACGGGCCCCTGGTGGAATAGTGACACAAGTATACACTTATTTAATTCCTAATAAGAACAGTTTGTGCCTACTGAGTGGGCATGTACCTTTAATATACATCCATATGTTCATTCTGTCGCCCACACATGTGGCTTTCATGCCAAATTACTTAGAAAATGCTTTTATCCTGTTTACATAATTATATGTGGTGGTGACTGTAGAAACGTGGTTTATGGGTTTTGTGACCAGTGTAGATCCAGATCAGCTAGTGCATCTGCAGTCTGATCAGGATCTGCACTGTTTGCCATTCCATCAATGGAACGCCTGTAATGCTTCTAACACGCAATATGGATTGTTATCGGGCTACATGATTATTCTATTTGATCAGGAGCTACACTAGTCACAAATTCCATAAGCACCATTTCTCCAGTCACACCCATATATATATATATATAACTGATGAAGCATACTCAAAGATCAGTATGTTGTTTGCAGGTAGACCTTCTTCAGAGGTAACTGATACAGACTATCTGCCAACCATATTCCAGCACACCCCATTAAACAAGAAAACTCTACAAATGAAAGTGAACAGGTACAACCGTTTAAAAGAAAGAGGTGAACAAAAATAAAAATCTGTTGCTGCTATAGCTCTCATGAAATTATCCAGTTATGGTGAAGAATGTGTGATGGAAGTGGAAAATGTTGATACTGCCAGTAAAACGTGTGCATGCCAGGCTAGTGTCACGACTAAGGAAGTGGGGATTCAAACCGACCATTCACATTTACATGTACATGTAGAACATGCTGATAACTATATTTATGACCAACAAAATTGTACAATAAAGAAACAAGAAGATCTTATTAACACATTACTAATTTTGAGCAAAACACTCAGTGATCAAAGCGTCGAACTACGCAATATAATAAATAATTTAAATGTAAAATTGTTATCACTGGAAATGGAAAACAAACACATTGAAGAGAATATCCGTGAAATGTTTAGTTACAAATATATTGAAAATGATGACGTAAAAACTAACTACTACACTGGACTGCCTAATTATTCAATATTCGAGACTGTGTTCATTCACACAGTAAAACATGTAAATAGAAAAAAATACAAAATTGAATTTGAAAGACGAAATGTTCATGACCTTGATGAAATTACGGCACAATCCAGGAATGGAAGATCTGGCCTACATATTTGGTATAAGTAAGGCTTCGGTGACTAACATATTTCATGTTTGGCTAAATGCCCTATATTCATCTCTAGGAGGACTTGTTACATGGCCACCACTTGACAAGGAACTGCAGCTACCTGAAGTGTTTCGGAACAGTAAATTCAAAAAAGTACGCTGTATTATCGACTGTACAGAGGTATTCATTGAACGTCCAACTGCTCTGAAAGCACGTGCACATACCTATTCAAACTAAAAAAAACATAACACCATCAAAATTTTGATATGCTGTGACATTCTTATCAGAGTGCTGGGGAGGACGGGTGAGTGACCGGAAAATAACAGTTGAAAGCGGCCTGCTAGATCTGTTTGTGCAAGGTGATCTTGTGATGGCTGATCGTGGCTTCAACTTGAAAGATGATTTTGCCCAACGCAGTGTATAATTAATTGTGCCGGCCTTTACTAGAGGCAAACAACAGCTGTCAGCACAGGAAGTTGAAGAATCAAGACAGATGTCAAGAGCGAGAATTCACGTTGAACGGGTCATTGGTCGGATAAAGGATTTTAAGATCATTAGTGGGCCAATGCCCATAACATTTGTGAAGGGAAAGGGCACTTGTAAAAAGATTTTGCGAGTTGTGAGTGGTGTAGTTAACATTAATCCACCATTGCTTTAGCCAGTACATAGTTACTAGCCTGTGATACAAAGTTGTAAACAATAAGCATGATAAAGCCAAGTTATTCATGATAATCGCAGAATATGACTGTCAGAGTATCATTTATGGCCAAGCAATTTAGATGAAGAAGAAAGTAAAAAGATAGTTTGTTAGATGTGGTAGGCAATGAAATGATTAGGGTAAAAATAAGATGAACACAATATAATTGAGGAACAAGTATACAATCCGATACAAGCTGGTTTCATGGAGAACGCTAAGCAAACCTTCAATGTTCCCCATATGGTATGGAATGGTGCTTAACGGCCCATCAACACAAAATAGTATTATTTAGGGCCAATCAATATAGATGAAGAATAAATCCCCACATGTAATACCTCTGTCAGTTTAATATTAACAAGAGATGTTTATCGTACATCAAAGTGAAATATGTTAGTCACCTTAAATGTACATGCCAAATCAAGGGAACTATGTTAATCGCCGAACACAACTACCAGAAAATATAAATTGCAAGTATGGTTATAAATATTTTAATCTTGTACAACCAGTACCTGTGCACATGAGAAATAAGTACTACTTTATGGACCACCTACTAAGAAAAGCCACCTTTAAAAAGTTGTGACCAGCGTCGGACCCTGATAATAACTTTACTATTCCCGTCAACATTTTAATTGAAAACTGTTATTCATGACCACAACCAATATTTGATTGAGTGAATGGCAGCAAGCATGACCCAACGGGATGCACAGGCTAATCTGGGACAATGCTGGTTGCACATATCGAAAGGTACCTTTTCTCATCCGGTGGCCCATATATAACATCATTGCATGTACCAAACTCCCTCTATACATTGATATTACACATTTTGGACGAACATCTGCATTGTTATGTCTGGGAAATCATTTCCATACAACTGGTCTGTTGGATGAGACCTTAAACTGTCGTCACTTCTATATATGACCTTAGCTGTTGCTGGGATGTTAAACCCTTTCACATTTTTCCTACCCTTGCCTGGTAAACTTGATAATACATGAACAGAATGTTGAGCTAGAATGTATGTGTGATTTGTCAGTATATTGACGGACGACAGTATTCCACAGACAATTTATTCAGCCTTCCTTTTTTTGGATTTTGGTATAAATGTTGAAATTTCTTCAGTTCCACATAATAATTTATGAGTTAATACTTCAGGCAAAACACATTTGCTGTAGAAATCAGACAGCTTCTTGATCATCAGTTGGAAAAAGTGAACATCCAAATAAATTCTCTCGACATGTAAACCTTTAGGGGTAAAGCACACAAAGTCGCAATATTCAAGATCGCATATACCCATCTGACCCTGCACTTGGTAAAAATATGGATGGTTGTATTTGAGAGCACCGTCACAAAGGCCGTAATCATTAGGATCATGCTCTGTCAGACAAAATGAATCATCCACAACACTGCATGGAGAAGTATCCCTGTATTTGAATGGACATTTGATTTCCACACAGCCCTTACCACAACAGTCGCACTGTATAAATCCATCTGGGCTAGTACCTAGATATGGATGAGAATCACTGACAACAAATCCTGCCTTCGAGACGCTGATGTTATTGTGGGAATTTGAAGAAAATTCAACATATTGTTTCATAGCAACATTTTCATGATCAGTACCCCATTTTGTCGCAGTGGTGGACACATTCGTACCATAAACAATCTTTTTCAACAGTGATACAGACGGATTTTCTGAAGCTGTACGCATCGCAGCATAGAAGTTGGAGCTTGTAACTCTTCCAGCTCTATATGTGTGCCAAAGTCCACTTTCAGCTTGCTTACGTGTAACACGTTCTTGCTCAACATTCTGTTCAAGTGATATGGATGACATAATTTTACAAAGAGTATCGTTACATGTTATTTCAATTTGTTCTGAACTAAAAGTGGCATAATCTTTGTTGTATAAAGTGAACAAGTTCAATGGAAGGTTGTCTGGTTTTATGTCGCTCGGTTTGGGGTCAATAACTGTGAAAACAACAGCGTCGGGAGCACAATTCCTCAGGTCTTTCAATAGAGCAGTCGGGTCGTCTAATGGCGGGTCCACGTGCACATGTACCTGGCTGGGAGCCTTCTTTACCCGAGATGGCTTATCAAAGTTGATCTCAGTCAATGGAGCCGGCTCTAACTGAAAAAATACCGAAGAAAACAATTGATGGATAGTGGTAGTGAAAAAATACTTAGATACATAATAAAAGGAATGAATCACAAGACTGTAGTTGAAGGTGAAAGTAGTAAGATTAGTACTAATCATATTACTTTTATGGAGCGGGGCTAAATGAAGCTGGTGTGAGGACCTGGCACCAGATCAGGTTATTCCAATTTCAGGGATATATAAACAAATAAATTATGTAAATATTCATTTCTGATTTTGGGATCCCCACCCGACCCAGCGGCATGGGCATACAGGTGCAATGTAGGATCTGATCCGATTATCGGGCAGTTTTAATGATGGGTTTCATTCTTACCGGAAACTGATATCTGCATGGTTTGGCCCTCGTGTACATTTTTGGCTTTCCGGTATACAAGAGTTGAATGATGTTATGCCCATTATAAAAGTAATAAGATTAGTACTAATCATATTACTTTTAGGGTAGAAGTGGGGCTAAGTGACTCTAGTGTGGCGGGCACCAGGTGAGGTTATTCTAATTTCAAGGCTGTATATATATATATTTTAACACCATTCTATAAATAAATTGACCGTGTTAACCCGGCCTAAAATGACTTTAGCTGTTGACAGGTTGTTAAACATGTTTAAAGAAATGAGCAATGCAAAATCAGCATTTTCAATAGTGACCCTTTGATGCATATTGACCTTGGAATTTGCATTAGATTTTTAAAAAAAAAACACCAGTATTTTTTTGCAAATAAGATTGAAAGTGGACGAAATGTTCAGCGCAAAATTGAATGATAGAATTAAACATTTGCTGTAAAAAAAATCAACTTTTGACTTAATTTACAGAAAATATCGATGAAAATTGTCGATGGACCGTTTTGACCCTTGAATTTATGAGACTATTGAAATTGCTGATTTAATTGTTAATATGTTCCTAAATGAAAAATAAAACAGTTCACAAATGATTTGTGGCTGTGACTGGAGAAATGGGGCTTATGAGATTTGAGACAAGTGAAGCATGTGATCAATAAGCACACTCCTGTCGACTTATAACAAAATAATCTAAATTGATTGTTAGATGCATGGCGGGTGTTTCATTGATGGAATGGTAAACACAGCAGATCCTGATCAGACTGTGCTGATCTGGATCTACACTGGTTGCAAACCCATAGGCTCCATTTATCCAGTCACTACAACAATTATGTACATATAATAATAAATATAAGACTTAGTTCAGAGCGACAGTCAAATTTATTTGTATGCAATATTCATGATATTGATACATGTAATAAATATATTGAACAAACCTTCTTCACGTATGTCTGGTTCCATTGGCAGGGTAGAGAGGTACATGAAGTCTGCTGACGGAGTCGAACACTTGCCTCGACCTTGAATAGTATGGCAGCCACATGGGAACACACTTCACCAAGACTGAAATTATAATCAGTACATGTTTAACTTCTAGTACAATGTAGAGTGTGAAATGGCTGAAAAGTGAAATATTTGACATGCTTTACTAACCCTAACTTTAACATGTGCTTCATCCTTACCAGAATCCTGACACAATAGAATCCGGTTATAACCATTATAAAGTTGTAAGATTAGTACTAGGTACTATTACTTTTAGGGAGTGGGGCTAAGTGATTAAGCGAGCACATGGCGCCAGGTCAGGTTATTCTAATTGCAGGGCTGAATATATATTTTCTGTATACATTCACTTCTGATTTTGGGATTTACCTTGAGCTCATACAACACATGACAAATACATAGAGGATCTTACATGAGTGAAGATTTAATATGATATTTATTAATATAAATATATTGATATTATTTATTTCATATGAAACGAGGATATCATCATGCAGTGTTAGACACTAACATATTTGTCCACGGATCCCAGGAATCCCTTAATATATGGATCAATAGCATTTCCCCTAAATTTCAGAAATTCATCAAACAAAGCATGGATCAACGGCCACCCTGGACAATATTAGTGTCGAACACCAACTATGCCAAGTGTTTTTATGAAATCAGTTAACGAGTTTAATAAATATCATATTAAATCAACTCAAGTGTTAGATTCTATTTATTGCATAAGAACAGTGATACCTTGAGGATGTATTGGTCATAAAACCTGATTTTGTAACAAGCTCATTTGCATATTTATTACACTAGTGTAATATGAATTTTATTAGACTGAGTTAGTACACTGCGACACAGACCTACAATCTGTGACTGCGAGTGCCCATTGCATGCACATAAATTCATATACATACATATCAAGGCTTACGGAATTTATGTGACAACGAAGTCCATGATAGCAAACAAATATTGGATTTGTGACCAGTGCAGACCCGGACCAACGTACATATTTAATTGGCGAGTGGGTAGCGGGCAAACCCACGTGTTTTCGACAGACCTATTTCCCACTAGTCGGAAATAAATGTCTGTCGCGCCTAATATTTCCAACAATTTACATCTACTGCCAGTACTGGTGTATTACAAAATACATACCCAGCCATGCAGGTACAATGTCCACACTCAATTGAATGGTCCGACTCCCTGATGGCGACCCATGCCTTGTGTGCATCTGGTGACACACCCTGCGAGCGGAGGACTTTTGCTTTGATCACAGTGTAGCCAGATCCACTGCTCCTGTGCTCACACGTCTGCACCCAACCGACAATGTAGAACTCATATGCTCCCAGTGAACGATATGCACGCATGTTGTCACGAGTGAAAGGCCCCGGCGTATCAACAAAATAGCAGTAAATGTCTCCATACTCGACTGCTGGCCATAAAGTTGGATTATCCACCCACTTTGTGTCACTGTGTGTTCGCCTTTCCCATGAAATATATGGATCATCGGCATCAGGATCAGTAAATCCTATCGCTCGTAACTTCTGCACGCACCGAGACTGTTTATCAAAAGATAAACTCTTCAAATAAGCACTCATTATTGTAATAATTCGCTTCGTTTGGTTCGACTTCCTGGTTCTTCTTGCCCTACATACTAATGCGCATGCGCGGTGTTCTATGTGCGCGCATCCGTTGTCAAGCGGTCAAAGGTCACTGAATTGGTCTATATATGGGCCGCGCTCTGTGAAAACCAGCCTTAATGACAACGTCATGAAAGGCTGAAAATGACGTCGCAAAGTTAAGCATAAATTTACCAACGTCACGTCGGATTTTGACACTTGGAATTGTTGCGCCATTGCAATAAGTTGTCCTATTTATAGCCGTACGCTTTACGGCTCACAATTTTAATGTTGGATATGCGTGGCAGAAATGTACAGTTGTTTTCATAGTGGTTCAGATAGTTGTCTTTTTTTTCTTCGGTTTCCTTCAAGGAAATACGTAGTAATTTTGTAGATTATTTTTATACAAATGGGCATATTGCATTTATGATTTTTATAATATATTATATGGACGACTTGTGAAATGAAATTTGAAACTAAATAACCATACGACCGGTATTTTTAGATAACACATAACAATATCAGTATTATGTAATCATAATGCTAATATTTCTTTTAAACTTTATTTATATATGTATATAACAATTACAAACAAACGCGAGAACAATTGTAGTCGGCGTAGATGGAGGCGTCTGCATGTTTCTTAATTTGGGTTGAAACCGGAATACTCACAGAAAACAAACTTATCCTGTCTGGCGACCACCATCAGCTGTACATGTACTTACAACTTTGAGATCGACCCCGGGGCGCGTGTGTGCGCTCTTTACTAATTATACTATACGGTCCCGTTCAGATTAGAGCGGGGTCGGTATTTTCGGCCGTCTAAGACGGAACCGTACACGCGGTACACAGCCAGTTCCGATTTTGGGATGTATTTATAGATTACACTGCATTACGCATTTTGATGAGTAACGCTAACCTTCATAATTTGATCGTGACAACCGATTTTCGAAATATGTAGATACACTCGGGTAACACTGCATTCATGTATTCATGACTTAATTATGTGTCTAAGTATATCTACATATTGCATGGTCATATTTATGAAAAGGTCTTGGTTTACCGATGTCGTTCTATGGAAAACGATTTAATTCGTAATGGCAATACTTTCTGCACTGTTTGTCGCAACTTTAAAACTCACGGGGAAATGAACATGCGCAATATAAGATATCAACTTAGGTTTAAACGTGTTTACTGATGGGGGCGGTTAGTGCCGACGGCCGGTCGGACCCGGCCCCGCTCTACGTGAAAGTGTGCCCGCAACCGTTACTTTTATTAAAGAAAATATAAACAGTTGAATCAATCATTAACTGGAACACGTATTCTGGATAAAATTTGCCACGGATAGAACTGGGCCTAGGTCTTAATTCATTTGATTTACTAGTTCACCGTTGAATGTTTCGAAAATCAACATAAAATAAAATTGCGAAATTGTCAGAAAAATAATTACGCGGCTCCTGACATATCGCATCATGTTGACACTGGGCCAAACATGTTTTATTATTTAGTATTTCGTGTGTTGGTATTGTGTCACAGGCATATTTAGTGCGATCATAATTGTAGCCACCGGGGGCCCGTTTCACAAAACTTCGTACGACTAAAATGTTCGTAAGTGCAAATCTAGGATCGTCTGGAAATTTCAATTGATTGATTTACATTTATTGAGCATAGGCTGCTCAATAAATGTAAATCAAATAATTTGTTTACAGGAAAATTTTGTTAATGTGGAATTTACACATTTTGTACTTACGAACATTTTAGTCTTACGAAGTTTAGTGAAACGGGCCCCAGGGACGTAGCCTACTGATTTGTATCTGTATCTGCAACCACTTGCATGTACCTTCTAATGTTACGTATCACATTACATCAGCCGTACGATTGCCGTTTGATGACTGTCAAATATTATTTTAATTGACCACTTGTAAATATGGTTATATGAATGTATGGCATATATTTTACTAGTATTTTTGCAATCAGTGCAGACCCTGATCAGGCTGCGCAGTTTATGCAAAAATATCAATTTACGTTTGTCTATTTCTGCGGAAAGACGATGAAGTCCCAGCATTGACTCGCACATATCGGAACGCTTGCTTATCGGAAAACCTTGAATTCGCTTCACGATTTTGGGTTGGTGCTTGTTGATCGTGTTTATCTCTACTTGTGATAGACCGTTCCACAACTCACAACCGTACAGAGTTGTCGGGATTACTATTTTCTTGTATAGCTTTATTGAAGTTAGCGAGTTCAGGCCAGCTGGTTTAACACCTAGACCGACCATTGCGTAAAATGCATTTAAGCCCTTCTGACAGCGTTCAGTAATCCGTTCCTTGTATTTTAGGTTTGCGCTTTGCCTTATCCCGAGGTGAACGACGCTATCATCTACTGCAATAGTACTGGATCCTAATGTATAGTTGCGGTTAGCGTCCGTTTTAGAGTTAGAGAATATCACGATGCGGGATTTATCGGCGTTTATAGAGAAACGCCATTTGGTCGCGTAACTGCTTACGATATTTAGTAGGCTCTGCAGATGACATGGCCGCGTTGCTAAGCAGGTAATATCATCAGCCAAGGCCGGGTTACCTGTATTAGCGGAACCCACCGAGGCGCCCAATTTTGAGTTTTCTAACTGCACTAATAAATTGTTTATAAAAATGAGATAGAAAAAATTGGAGGTTACTCCCCCTTGTCCGACACTTCGAGTTACCGGTATGGCCTGTGACGAAACACAGTTAATTCGGACGTATGATGATAACCCCGTATAGTAGTTTCTGATGATTCTCCAAAGTTGTCATTGAATTCCCAGTTTGTGTAATTTGTACAACAGCCCGTCGTGTGCCAGACAGTGTCGAATGCTTTTTGGATATCTAAAAAAGCCCCATATACATTACTACCTAGATCGCAGTTATAGTAAACCGTTTCCTGGAGGTTAAATGCCGCTGAAACGCAACTCAAGTTCTTTTGAAACACTTGCTGCTGACTACACGGGAAGTCAATAGAATGTGTGCTGATAAATGTCCATATTCTATTAACCATAACCCTTTCAAACATATTGCACAAACATGGTATCAGTGAAATTGGCCTGTAGCTACCAGGTTCAATCTTGATGTTACCGTTGCCTTTATACAGAGCGATAATCACGCTCTGTTTCCACGCGTATGGGACCGTTTCCTCTAATATTACTCGGTTAAACAATGCAGTGATCAGATTAACCAGAGCGTTACTGCAAAATATTATATGTTCATTCAGAGTTTGGTCTAGCCCTGGTGCCTTTCTGCGTTTCAGTGTTTTGACGATCTCAGTTATCTCCCCTACAGATATCGGATCGTTCAATACTTCACCATACGTGAGGTCTGTTTCATGTGACATAGAATATACCATAGACTTAATATTGGTAGCGAAAACTTGCGATTCTTGGCTACCTTGCCACTTGTCGTTAACAATGTCGCTATAGTATTCCGCGAATCCGTTTGCGATCCCTTCCGGTGAAGTCTGGGGACGCCCGTCAACGTTAATAGCAGTACACGGAGGTGACCTCGTTGATTTTCGATTGCGTAAAAGTTTCCAAAACAGTCTATAATCTAATTCGGCCGCTGAATCGAGGTCGCTGTACAACATCGATGTCGGTCCAACATCGGGCCGATATCAAATGCTGGCTGGGTTCTGCGCGGTTTTGACAAAGTAAACGTCACATTTAGCGTCATTGTCGCGTCTATGTATATTTTTTATTTATTTCCATAAATACTCCTACTTACTTTGTTCTTTTATTTTATTTCGAAGAAAGCGGGTACTACAGTAAATGTTTCTGACAATAAAAAAATACCACACGATGTATGAAAATCTACCTGTGTTTAAAGGTACATGCCCACTCAGTAGGCACAACATGTTCTTTATAGGAATTAAATAAGTGTATAATTATGTCACTATTCCACCAGTTCTAAAAATTACTAGTGCCCGCTATACAAATATAATCATTTATTAATTATCAATTTACTGTTAGCGACGCGCGGCGGTAACAGTCTATTTTGATAATGTGCGGGACGACGACGTTCACATCACGGCTAGCGGTGCGCATGCGCAGTATACTACGCGCGCCAGTAGGCTTCCCAATATGTAAACAAGAATATAAACATGTCGAAACGTTCAGGACGGGAATTGTATGAAACAGCGTCGGCCAAAAGAAAGGCGAAATGTCTGAGGGACAGGCAGTACAGAGAGAGAGAGAGTGGTTAATACTGGCGACCAGATCACCAGATGGAAAGAATTACGTGGAGATTTAGATTTGGACTCAAATAGAGATTTTTATTCTCAACTTCCGATACTTCACTGCGCATGTCAAAGATGTGATATGATTGACCGTGTCACGTGACGCGTATTGGTAAAAATAGCACGAGGTCGGAAAATACCCTTTCTGGTCGCGGCAAATAAAATGCGATTTAACACCAATTAACAAGCGCCGTAATTAAAAATAACTCGTTAGTGGGTAAACATATGGCTCATATAAGGCATGACAGAAAATGAAAAGTTGTATTACAGTGTAACCTGCTGCGTGGGCATGTACCTTTAATAAATCGGCAACAAAGAACGTACTTTCCTTTTTTTGCTTTTTTTTTTACCACTGGTCACGTTATCTCCCTTGGACAACTGCTCACGTCGTTCTCAAGACAATTCGTACATAAAACAACATGCAGGTGTGCCCATATGGGCGGTAGTATAGAATTGGACTACGGCGGCGGAAAACTTACGGGTAATTAGATAAAAGTTAAATAATCCCACCTCTCTATTTAGTCTAATTCTCCGTGTATGATCGACCCTAAATCATAAAGGTGTATGTGTATTGCAATCATACGGACACATTTAAATATCACATAGTTTATTGTCCCGTTTACATCGACAGTTGATTCAAAATTATACGAAACTGTAATTGTTAAACGTGTGTATACGGTAACTCCGTTGGATAAAACATGTCCTACATGTGTTTCTTTTATATGTTGGCTAGTTTTGTTCTCTAAGTCTCAGTATTGAATACATCCAAATGTAGACCGTGTATTGAGCATGCTGCCAGCCGCGAACGAAGGGCACACCAGTACCGAAACAATACAAGCGACGTACGCGTGTTAGGCATGTTTTCAACTTCTGACAAACAGATATTACTGCTGTGCTACACGCGACGACCCCTCTTTAAGAAATTTGATACATGTGCACGCAACGACCGTCAAAAACGATATTCATCTTTATTCATAATTGATGATTTAAAATTAGAATCATTGTGTTGACATAATTTAATAAGGTCGCGTAATTGCAGATCATTGGAAATATTTGAAAAATTTCCTTTTGAAAATCTTCATAAACAATCTAAAAGGCTCATAAACATTTACAATGATTATCACAAGGACGGGGTTCGTTTATAGATCAATAATTTAATAGGTACCTATAGGTTTATTATGTTTTTCTATAGGTGGATATAATGCACGAGCTGCTACTTTAAGACGGAACGATTGGTCAATTAATTAAATCCACATAACAAACAAAACAAAAAACCATTTTATTTAATAATAAAATGTAAATCACAACAACAAAACTAAGATGCGCCCTAAGAAAATATACAAACTATCAAGTTGAAGTAAAATTAACAGAATGGTAACTGATTACCAAATAAGAAATGGAACTTAATTATGCAAATGTTTGAAAAGTAATTCTGGCACTGATCCAATATGGTAAAATATTGACAATTTTACGTTTCCCATAGAGTTTTTAAATGTCCAAACAAATGTACATATATAAATAAACATATATGTTTTGATTCTCTGTTAATTAAAAATATCAAAGACTATTTGTATTCCTTTCATGTTGCTGGACGTACGGACGCCGGTAACACTATAATGCCCCCGCCCACCATATCGGTGGCGGGGGCATAACAAACAACAAAACTATAAATTTAACAAAACCCTGAAAATACACGAAATAAATCCAGATTTGGTGCCAGTTTCCTTCGCCACAACCAGAATCACTTGAAAATTGGATCCCTCCAAAAAGCAAGTATGGATCAGTTAATAATATTAAACCCAATAATAATAACCCCAATTCAACTCCCAGTAACAAAGAGCTCAAGATAAAAACGTACATGAGACTTTGTTTGTTTTGACCCTTCACCTTGGTTGGGGTAAGGGGGTTGAGTGCCTGGGACATGGATTTAGCTACAGCAACGTATGGAAGGGCCATCTAGTAATGAAAGCATGTATGAAATAAGCAAAGAGCTGCCCAATGAAAGGAAACAGAAGTTATAAGACATTTACCCCTACGTTAAGTTTAGTGGACGCCGACGCCGACGACGCTGGGGGTATGCCATAAGCTTCTTCCGCACGTTTCGTGCAGTGCGAGCTAAAAAACGGTCGTTGAAAATATTCCATCCGAATTTCCAACAAAAGAAAGTATCCCTTCCGATCTGGTATTTCACAAACGAACGAAACTATAACACAGGCTGTAAACAATCCTATCCTCCAGGGACCCCTGGCACCCCCCCCCCCCCCCTGTAATCCCCGCCTGAGATTCGTAAAAAGCATCAGGCCTAAAGAAAATTGATCGAAAATCAAACTATTGTCTCACGGGACGGTGGGTCAGCTAGCTTAAAAAGGTTTAAAGGGGGTGGACGATTTTACTATATACTTCACTAACCGACCCAGTAAAGTTTTACACCATGTCTCTAAGAAAAAAGGTTTAGTTTATGGATTACGCTTGAATTTAGGAGGCTTGTACTAGGTGTATATTGTTTTTAGAGTATTTCATAAATTCTAACGACGAAACTGAAGTGATTAGCTCCGGTTGATTTTGGACATCTTGGAAAATTGTCGCCTGCTATGCTGTACCTCGCCGGTTACGTGGTTTGCGCATCAGAAATAATTTAAGCTATTTGTTCGGACATTTTGTAGCGAAAATTTGAGCATTGGTTATGACCCCGGATTTGAAAATCATATTTTTCAGAAAATGGTGTGGTGGTATTTTGTTACAATGTTGAGAGAACAAGAACCATAACAACAAAGTATCTGTGGTCCACATAAAGTTTTCATGAAAACAATATCCCGATAAATTTCCAGCCACTATTGAAATTTGCTGGCCAAAAATAGAGGTGGGTTTGGGTAACTTTGTCAAAACAATAAATTGAACAAACCATCTTGATGCGGTTACTGAATTTTTAAATTGTGGCGGCGTCGATTTGTACTTCATTCTTTGCGAGTATCTTTTTCCAATACTTTCACGCAGAGCCTCCTTAAACTGATTGTGGGAGGCGTCGTTATTTTTATAAGTCCACCCGCCACCGCCCACAGAAAAGCAGGTAAATTTTTAGCTATTTTCCAACCTCCGCCCATTGAATGCCTATAGTTATTTTCGCAGATAAACATTTTTTGTATTGTTGTTTGTAGAGATCTAACAATTTGCTGAAGTAAATTAAAACCCGCAACATTTATTTTTCGTCGGCACCTAACATACTTCCAGTTAAACGCCTTGCTCTCATTTGTGTCCAGTCTCTGCCATGATAAAAAAGAACTGGTCGCACGGAACTTAAGAGAATGAACTTATTCACAAACTCTAGCTTGACATTGTCCTCATATATATATATTGAACAGTATAAATGACGATAAACATACACACAATTTCCGTCGCAATTATTAGGGAGGGGCCAAAAACATACTCCTGGGCCCCCCACTCTCCCCATAAATTTCGCAAAAATAAGCAGGCGAAACCATCCGCATATTCATATTCACCGAGCGGCAGACTCGGAGCAATGAAGGATGTTGACAATATACCAACCTATTATTTGATTACCATTCCAAAATCTCCGAGGAACACAAAACAACCGACATTTGAGGAATAATTTCATAAGTTTCGGGTGATGTGAGCCCGCAGACATTAATTGAATTCGCATGACTCCGCACGACTAGCGCGCGTATGTATATACAGTTGTTAATTGGATATGATAAATACTTTATATGGCGAGTGACACATATATACAATTAAACAACATCAAACACATTAATTAACCGTAGAGTGGTGTTCTCAGAAGTGTGGTTAATTGCATTTGCGACCGGATTAGACCCGTATCATGGTCTACGCTGTTCAGTATTCATTTATTGAAACACCCGTCTTGTTTTTCACAAAGAGTTTCGACTGTTATCTCGCTGCGGGGAGTATGCAAGCAACTATACTTGCCACATACATGATAAAGCCTATATACGATAAGCCTGGGTCATAAGTCACTGTATTCTATAATTTGTAAATCAGCCTCAGGCTCAAATTGGACCCCTTCGCGGGAGAGCGGTGCTGCTAGTTGTGTTATATCATGTGACATCATTGACCAATTGCTGTCAAGTGGGGTGAAATATGTTTTTGCTGAACAGCCAATCATATTAGGCCACACTTAATGGCTAGGTGATCCAGTAACAATGGCAACACTGACACATTTGAATGTGCCGACTGCAATAATCCGCAATAATCCATAGCAATCGCATGCAAACATTACTTCGTTTTAACAGGTGAAGTAAACTGTTAGCTGAAACAACACAATCATCTGCGTAATTATATGACCAGTATAGGCTCAGCCGGATCAGCTGGTCGTTTTTCTATAATCGAATCTATGGCTGTATGAGCACACTTCCGGAAAGTAAATCTGCCAAATACTTCCAAGTTCATGATCAGGAAAAACAATAATTCTCATAAAATTCGGCAAGATTTTATTATTTTTAGCAGAATATGTTGTTTATTTCATTATTTCTTTTCTACTCAAATTCAGTGATAGTTTGTAAACAATGCCATGTCATGATTACTAACGTACTTTGTTCATTTGTCCATGAAGGTATAAATGTGTCACATATTTCCGCAGCCAATTGCAATGTATTCAAACATTCATTCAATTGTCCATGAGCCTGATCCAAATGATATATTATTATATGATATATAAGTAATTATATAATAAGTAAATTTACGACCAGTGTAGTGACTGATCAAGTGACATCCCCCTACGAGTGATAAAGATCTAGTGTGTTTTAGAAGCGTGCAATGTGATAATACCACGCGAATGCGCATGCTACTCTGAGTCTATACTGGTCGCAAAATCATTTAGCCAATTTATCCAATCAAATATTCCTTTTATGACATTTATCATTATCCAACATCCCAGAGGCTGTCTCTGACATGAGGTGTTAACGGAACAGAACAGAACAAATCGTTTATTTTCTCAATAGAGTTTCAGTCCACACGCAGGTGGAATAAGAAACAAACAAGGCATGTATGATAAGTACTAAGCATGGTGACGTCTATAAAGCTCATGTAGGCGGGCGACACGCCACAACGAGATGGGGTCCACAGATTACTAAAATGAATTAACATTAATAATTGATAATTAATGAGAAATTTTGAAACAGTGATCAATTTACTCAGCCTGGCATATGTGAATGCGGGTTATTACTATTATTATAATAATAATAATCCGACCCAAAACACCTGTCGTGCATGTGATCAGTGGTCATACAGTCCGGGCTGCACAGATGTCAGTCACAGCTGGATCAGCACAGGTCACGAATGCACGTGAATGTTTTTTCTTTTTTTTAAAAGAACAAATTCCAAGCATGAGCTCCATTTAATAGAATTCATGGTATAATAATCACGGCCCCCATGTCCTCGTGGTACACCATACCCGCCCCGAGAAAGCTTTGTCACATACATGTAGGTGAAAAAGTGACAAATGAACCAGCATGTAGATATCTATTTACTATAAATAGCATGTGTCTACCAAATACAGCTTACAGTTTAGAGATGCATAATAATTAACCTTTATTTATCAAATAAGATTTATAGTTAGTGCATGACCCACAGTGTGAGCTGTGCAAAGAAAGAAATTGGGAAGCGCAAAATTGGAAAGCGCGAAATTTCACACTCAAAATAAATACGCAGTATGTCTATTTCGACCAAATCGAGGTCACTAGTGTGGTTTGACATTCAATGACCCAGAGCCGACACGTGGTGTGTGTTCTTGCTGCTGATTGGTTCACAAGTCCACTATAATAGTAAAATTTAGTACACACTACCATATTTAGCAAATGTATTGTTCCAGGTCAGTGATAGAATTTACACATGTGTACAGATGATTCACCACAGCTGATGATTGGTCGAGCGTTTGTCCTTGGCCTCGTAATATATTATAATAGTTTATTGGACCATACATACACTCATTTGTCATAGTATATAGGCCTAATATCATTTGGATGCACAACATCTAAGCTTTGCTAAACATTGTTAATACTTTATCAATTAGCAAATGTTTTAGGCAAAACATATTTATTCAATCACATAGGAGGGTATGAACTAAAATAATATATATCTATTATGTCATTACAATCTTCCTCATATATTTTTCAGATGTAGCAATGGCAAAGCCATACATGTGTATATCAAAATGTAAGAAGTGGGCTTAGTCCATCTTCAGTCTGGGTGGACCCCTGCCTGTGATCAATAAAAGATGGGTGTATCCGAGGGCAAGTACATTATTCAACCCATAAAGGCAAGAACTGGAGTGGCCGTCAGAGACATCAGATACATGTACCATACCAACATTAGTGCACAGCATTAATTTAGAAGCACAATGTTATCTGGAGTCCATCGCAATGGACCATCAATGAGTCTATGATAGCAACCGCAGTACCGGCCCCAAGGGGGGCATGCACTGAGGCCACCATCACAGACACCAGCTGGGCCTATGTTAAGCCATCATGAGCAATAATAAACATTAGTGTCCATTTACAGTGAATCATAAATGCATGATAGGTGGATTTGAAGGCAGATTCAATACATACCCCCCCCCCCCCCAGGGGGTAAACAATGAAGCTGTCATCAGTTACACACAATACTTGTGCTATCCCATTCACATTTTGTTAAAATGAGGTGTTTTCGTACCAAACATTTCATAATATATTTCCTATAATTGGTATAAACAGACGTACCTGAATACTGGTGTACATGTGTATATGTGGCCGTGATTTGAGAAAAGGGGCCCATGGGTTTTTGTTCACTTTAGTATTGAAGTCTGCTAGCCCATGTAGTCCGTTCCTTCAACTTAATAATGACATATTATGGCTGCCAAAGAGGTAACGGATATTTCACTCACATAATGGCGAACAGTGTAGACTCTGATCAGACTGCAAGGATGCGCAGGCTGATCTGTGTCTACGCTGGTTGCATAACCCCTGATCCCCTTTTATCCAGCCACAGCCCCACATAATAGCAATGTATGAAAATGGTGTGGAACCAGATGAGAAATCTGCACCAACTGCAGTCATATTTTAGAGATTTTCGCTACCGAATAGAGATTTTCGCAAATCATAGGGTCATGCGCAAAATCAATCTAAAGTTTATGGTAAATTGTGGTAAATATTAGCATAATACACAAATAATACATGTTTCACTTTCACCCCCGGTTACTATATACCGACATGGCCTATTCCATGTTGTATATGAGACTGGTCCATAATGCTGCAGGTTCCAATGAGACGGCTCATTACAAGCTGGCTCATCAGAGTCTGCACCATTTGGGAATTATAGCAAAATGATTTGCGGATTTGTTTTTTGGGGTTAGTTAAAAATTAATAATACATGCCGTGCCAATTGCACACCCACACCTACACAGCAACAAACAATACTTTACTTACAGGACATATAATGTTAGCTATTTAAAGGGTATCAGGATTTAGTACGGAGAAGAATACCATTACTTAAATTTGTCGATTATGATATTAACAAAAGCACTGAGATTATTTGTAACAATTTTTTTCTCGGATTGCATTAAATTTTGAAATTTCAATATGTTCAATATATTTGTTTAATATTTTTTTCGTTCATCCTTAAACATAGAGCAGTTAAAATGGTAGTGAAATTCATCACCTAGGTCATTTGAATTACACAGAGACAACAAGTAGGTGTAAAGCTGCCTCACGGACTGTGGGAAATAAGACAGCTCATAGACTTTGTTTCCACAGAGCTTGTCGTCAACCTCACAGTATCGAAGGCTACCGGACTTGTAACAATGACCATCAGCCCAGACCACCATATAATGATCTCCCCGATGTTGGGTATTCAACTAGGTTTTAGAGAGATATACTCCGCAAATAAAGGAGTGTTTGCCTCGGGTGAGTACGTCGGTGATAACCCGGTGGACTTCGCCTTCACGAAAAATCTCAGGGTACACCTGGATCGGATGAACACATCGTACAACATGTTAGACGGATCTCCCAGCACATTACTGAAAACCGTGCAAGCCAGTGATTGTTTCTTTGGGAGAATGTGACCTTAGACTTCCCACGTCCAGAGATGACAGTTTTGGAATCGGGACATATCCACGAATTTACGGTCTCTATTCTTGATGATCAAGCGAGAGAGTTGAAGAGCTATTACCCGATTTCGGTCGTCATAGAAATTTCCAATTGAGTATAGGTACCCCCAATATTATAATTTAATTTTATAATTTTCTTAAAATTAATTATTATGAGTATATACGGACCAGGTAGTTCTTCCAATTCCAATCGCGATTGGGTGACAGATATAAATTCAAAGAATTTGGAACCGGCAGAAGGGGGATTCATCCCGACAGAGAGCGACTTTTTAACTACCGGAGACAGAGAGCGACTTTTTAACTACCGGAAAAATCAGATCATTGATCAATAGAACTATATCGGACGCCACAAACGAGATTCACATGAGTATAGCACAGCTTAGAGTAGACGGCCTGACGGCAACTGCACAAGTTCGCGAAGAGGCACATACAGGACTTAAGGATCTCGGCAGGAAAATAATCCAAGTTGGGGAAGAGGATCATGCATCACTTACTGAACTAGGTGGAAAAATAACCGAATTTCGGGAAGAGGCCCGGACGGGGATTGAGAAAATCCGATCAGACCACCAGACGGACCTTACGGAAGCGTATGGGATATTGCGCTCTGAGACCCATACAGCGATTGCGCAAGTTGGTGAAGGACTGAGTGTAGTGGTTGAGCAGTTTAAGTTATTACGCAGCAGAAACCCCATCATCACAGTTTGGGTTGAGAAGAGGGGGCCATTAAATGAGGGGGCCTATGAATATTCATTCGGTGCCAAAGGGAGCAATAGATATGGGGGATACGTCATGACATCTCCAGGTACGGTTCGACGAATGGCGGTCTGTTCGGTTAATGCTAGTGGTAAACATGTGGGCGCGGTCATCACAAATCTATTAGTGGATGGGGAAGAACGGGGGGACGGAGCCGCTAAACTCGCTGGACAGAGTGCAGGGGTGGTTTTTTTCGCCGGTGATGATCCAATTAGACTTTCCGAAGGTAGTGTTATTAACTTTGTTACGAAAGTCGCTATCCCAGCGAGTTCTTCCACTGTTGTGACATTGTTGATTGAAAATAAATTTGTAAAATACCAATAATGTGAATGAATCACCGCTTCCAATCGCGGATTGGATGATATTGGTTTTGGCGAAATAAGTTCAGATTTTAGGTTGGACAATATTATAGAGATGCAGGATATTCTAAAACAAGAGGGGGAAACTCAGAAAATAAATGCTAAAAAATATAGACGAGCTGCAAATATAGTGGAGGGGGTGAGCACCGTGCTGGCAGCAATTTCTATAATGGGTGGGGCCGGAACCGCTGCATTGTTATCTACAATCGTGGCAATTCCTATTGCCGCGGGTTTGAGTGGTGTAGCCACTGGGTCGGGGTTGTTATGTATGGCGTTCAGAGTGGTGGGAAGGAAATTCGAAAATAAAAGTAGAAAGCACGACAGAATATCGGTTCTCGCGAGGTCTAAGAAAAATATCATCGACGTTATCGTGTCCAAAGCGTTGGCCGATAACAATATATCTGATGTCGAGTTCGAATCGGTGGTGGAGGAGATGTCTCGATATGAGGATTTAAAAAATACTATTAGAACGAAAGCACGTGCCACCCTTCCCAAAATTGAGAATACTGATTGGGATAAATTTAGGTTAAAACTGGGTGATAAAGTGGGAGGAAAAGTTACAACACCACCGTGAGTATATCACCCACCGGCGACCATACATTTATATAAACCACAAACTGTCCAAGTAGGGAACAGTTTTTATTTCCACCCTCCACCCTGGATGCGGATGCATCGGAGACTATAAAAACTGTTCCTACTACTACTGTGTGTGCTTAAATCAATACACACCGTGGCCTCGATAAGGTGAAATACACTGCAGCGGTCGGATAGGAACGCTGTTTAACGTTGATACAATATCGGTTTTATCTTTATAACTGACATTCTGATTTGAATTATTACTAAACGATAATGCTTGCGAGCACGTAATTCCTTGCTAACCAGTCGATGCCTAGCCTGAGTGCCACCGCATGGTGGACATATTAGTGACTCGGATCTGGTATGACAATCTCCAATATAATTGGGACTACAACACCACTTTTTCTCATTAAATACCACCACCAACTTTTGTTGGTGGTGGGTGCTACAATACCGCTCAATAACGACACAATGGTTGCGGGTATCATTTTGACTCCCTCTATACTACTTGTACTCTGAAAGTTAACTTTATTTATGAAAAATAATTGTAAGCTTTGTGTGTTCCAGCCATCGGCCAGTTTCACCTGTTCTGCCGTTTGACAAAGAACTAAAAATGTGAAGTAGAACATATGATAAAAACATGAACAACCATTATAAATACCCTCATACACAGAAAGTCGCCCAGTGAATCACTTACCTGGCAAACCACACAACACATACCATATCTACCCACTACTGTACTCTGTTATTATCTATCAAACCCAGTGATACGTAAACAGTTACATGAGTGTATTATCCCTGGTGTATACTCACCTACTATGCGAGTAAATAATGCTTTACCTATGGGCAACGTGTACACTAACATCGGCTGTGCATCAGATTGAAAAGTTTACACAACACCATATATTTTAAGATTGATGTGAGAAATGCTCAGATATCTCGTCTGTTGTATAGTTAGCTGGCATAATAGTTATAGCTTGTCGTTGTCATATCTTTCTATTATACATGTATTGCACCAAATTATAATTGGTTTACTGTCATATTATTTGCTGTATGTGTCATCAAACGCACGAAGTAGTGAAACTGTACGATGGCTTGTACATACAAAAATTACGTAGATAGTAACTCAATGCTCCATATAGTATACAGTAACGAGACAATATTCACATATGTTATATTCATATATCACATCACTCTTATGAAGCAATTATCATTGACGTCAAGTGTATCTATATATGACTTAATAATAACTTAATTAAATTACGCAGACGTCCGAAGGTACAAAATCGCATGGCGTGTCTCAATTATCATCAACTATCAACTGTTTTCTAATCCTGTTCCAAACTGCTTGTATCACATATTTGTATATCACTTACCATATTTAAATAAATATTGTTTAAAATAAAGTCACACCCACTCTCTACTACTACGACTATCGCCATTTCGCTCCTAAGTAACTGCAATGGACATTCCCATGCTATTTCCAGACTATACTGTTCTAGAAATAGGAAAATATCCGCAAATAGTGTAGATCCTGACGAGACGCGTTATGATAAAGGTATGTCGTGTTGAACAGGTCGTTTTATATAACTACAAGTGCATGTCATATTGATGATTTGTCACCACGTGATTAAGCAGAGTTAAGGCGTAGTATCGAACATCCCACTAGCCGATAGTTGGATTGAGTGCACACATGCACATGCTATAATTATTATTCGAATGAGTGGACCAGTCAAGGAAGTTATATGACTACATCTGGGAAGTATTAACTTTCACCAATGCCGGTGTTACGATCTTCAGTAATCCCAGTCCCTACCTTACTATGACATTATACGCAGATGGCAGGGAGGCCCGTGGTGGGACTCGCAGCACAGAACTGCATGACACTCCATTGACTATTCCCTCAATCCATGCATCGGAAGACAGATTCGCAGAAGCAATTTTCTTTCTTCTGAATCCCATTCATATTACGCCCGCCTAGCGCTCCCTCGCGTTTAAGATCTTCAAATTCCGATCTGTGTACAATAACTTATACTTAATGCGTTGTAGGTTTTTTTTCTTTTTTTTTTCATGGGTGCATGTAACTTGTTGTCTATATTTCAAACAATCCTTGATAATATATGGCTGTGACTGGAGTAGTGTGGCTTATGGTACAGTGCAATTCTCTAAACCGGACACCAATAAAACATTTCTGAGTTTATTGGTCATCATTTATCTCCGATGACAATGTCTGTTCGGTATCTCATAGCACACACCTATGGCTTAGAATAATCAAATGTCTGATTTACAGTGAACTCTCTCTAAGCCCGACACCCTGGGGACCTCCCAAGGTGTCCGGTTTAGAGAGATTTCACTGTATTTGTAATCAGTGTACCTCCTGATCAAATAGCACACGCCTGTAGCATGATAACGATTTAGATGAAATTGATTTATTGATGAAATTGCGAACGATGCAAATCCTGATTAGGATGCACAGGCTGATCCGGATGTACACTGGTCGCAACACCCACAAGACCTTCGATGATGGAACACGAACTGAATTGTTGAAAATAGCACCGTTATCAATTGCCTCAGAGGTAACACATACAACACAATACACACTCGAGGGCTCTTGGGGCCGTTTCACTATAATTCGTACGATTAAAGTGTTGAACCATTATGATAGTCTGTACATTTCACAATAACAATGTTTTCTTGTAAACAATTATTGGATTTACATTCATTGAGCATAGACTGCATATGCTCAATGAATGTAAATCCATCAATTGGAATTTCCAGACAATCCTAAATTTGCACGTACGAACATCTTAATCGTAGGAAGTTTAGCGAAACGGGTCACTGGTCCGAAATAAACGGGGAACGCGTGTCGAATGACGAAGACACCAGGGGCCGTTTCACTAAACGTTGTACGACTACAATGTTCGTATGTGTGCAATGTACGTAATATGACGCTTCCGTGCGCGCCAGCGCTGTGCTTCAATAGTAGAACGTAGAACGACGGGCGGGGTGGGGCTGACGGTATGATGTGGGCTATTATCGAGTGACGAAGGTGGGCGGACATATCGCGTGTAAAACATTAAATAACTAGATTGGTCAGTAAGCGAGGCTTACGGAATACCCCCCGTGTGGGCCGAGGTACCCCTAAAATATGTAAAAATTTCCAAGTGTGTGGGCTTGTGACCTTGACTGTGGGATTAGCGCGAGCGGCATGAACGTGAAATGTGAAGCAGATTCGAGCAAGGAAATAGAAGTTATAACCGATTTCTCTGATGTTATGTTTTGTAAAGAGACTAGCGTATAACCTCGAATTAACGCCCCCGGAGGCGTTACATATACAAAGGGGGGGGGGGGGGGGGGGGGGGGGGGGGGGGTGGGGGGGGGGGGGGGGGGGGGGGGGGGGGGGGGGGGGGGGGGGGGGGGGGGGGGGGGGGGGGGTGGGGGGGGGGGGGGGGGGGGCGTTTTATTAGCCAGTAAAAAAAAATTAAAAATATTAAAAAATTGCCAAGGACCGCAAATTTCAAACACAAATAAGGATTTTTTATTTTTTTTTTTTTTTTTTTTTTTTGGGTGGGGGGGGGGGGGGAGGGCCTTTATTAGGAGGGGGGCGTTAATTCGAGGTTATACGGTATGTATGCGACGTTGACCTCGAGATCAGCGGGGATTAGTCATAGCATATGAAATATTAAGAATTTTCAATGAAAGAAATAGAAGTTATAACATATTTCTCTGATGTTAAGTTTTGTAAAGAGTCTAAGTATGTGACCTAGACCTTGGGATCAGCGGGGGTTGGACAGTCGTAGATTTGTCACAGCATGATAGTACAACCTTAGAGGAATGCACAAGTGAAATAATAAGAATTTTCAATGAAGGAAATAGAAGTTATAACTTATTTCTCTGATGTTAAGTTTTGTAAAGAGACTAAGTATTTGACCTTGACATTGGGATCAGTGGCGATTGGACGGTCATGGATTTGGCACAACATGGTATTAGAGCCTTACAGGAATGCATGTGTGAAATATTAAGAATTTCAGATGAAGGAAATAGAAGTTAGAACAATATTTCTCTGATGTTAAGTTTTGTAAAGAGACTAAGTATTTGACCTTGATCTTGGTATCAGCGGGGGTTGGATGGTCGTGGATTTGGCACAGCATGGTAGTAGAGCCTTAGAGGAAGGCATGTGTGAAATATTAAGCATTTTAGATGAAGGAAATAGAAGTTATAACAATATTTCTCTGATGTTAAGTTTTGTAAAGAGACTAAGTATTTGACCTTGACCTTGGGATCTGCGGGGGTTGGACGGTCGTGGATTTCGCACAGCATGGTAGTAGAGCCTTACAGGAATTCATGTGTCAAATATTAAGCATTTTAGATGAAGGAAATAGAAGTTATAACAATATTTCTCTGATGTTAAGTTTACGGACGCACGGACGCACGGACGGACGGACGCACGGACGAACTTACATTTCGGACCTTAGGGGGTACTTGCTATATAAAAGACCAAAGGAAATACCCCGTAAGACACAATAGGCTTGCGGGGTACGGAATAAGTTCCATTGTCTTCTATTGTCTTAGGCCACGCCCCCTACCCCATAAGTACCATAATGTGTGCCCGGACGGACGGACGGACGGACGGACGGACAACCTGACTCCAGTATACCCCCCCCCCCCCCACAACTCGTTGTGGGGGGTATAAATACAATAAAACAAGAAAGTTAGCAATCAACCTGTTTTCGAAATTCCAGATGAGAGAGTAGGACGCATGTTCTATGAGGTAATCAACAGCAGCTATTGATATGTACATAAGTACATACAGAACAGAACAAAACACACACATACGAATTCATACATACATAGGCATACACACATACATACGCACGCACACAAACACACACATGTTGTATGCCGGTGCATGCGCTGACCTGTGTCTATGTCTATGCTGGCCATAGTAAGGTTTCCTTTCACAACCTGTGGCCACGATTAATTTGTACAGCATGTTACATGTTTAGTGTGAAAACAATACAACAGTATGTCATATTTACAGCCAGTATGGTCATATTTGAAATTGCGCCAAACTGGATCAAACAGTGCAACCGGAATGTGTTCTAATGCAGCCAAGTCGCCAATATATCGTTGCGTTTACATATGTAGCGGGGAAATATGTGCATGTCACTGTGTAGTTGGATATGAACCAGTTGTTATGTCTGCAATTAGACACGTGGTAAATTTTGCTCCTGGCGTTGTAGGTGGGAGGGGTAAGATCATGTTGGTGATTCCAGTATTTTGTACCTCCTTGTAACTTTACTATATAACATTGTATGCCATTGTACACAAAGGGCTAAATGCATTCCGTACGTGGGCAGGCCTTTGTAGGAAACGTGTCACATGAACACCGATTTATTGGACCTCTATAAATTAAATTGTATTCATTTGGATGGGTCATCGAGACGAGACTTGGCCTACTATACAAAGGCATGCATGCATACCTGGCTATGGGGATTTTTGACAGAACAAAACAAATCGTGCGTGCGACATTATACGCTACAAAACGGGGATAATCGTCTGATGACCGGTGAATACCATTTTCGCTCAGTGTAACCACTATATATCTATCTATCGATACAGTTCTCGCTCCAACTGGAGCATTATGACAGGTGTGAGTGGCATATTGCTTTGATCAAGTGCTCGAGAAATGCTCGAGAAACAAACAAAAAAAATCAAAGTAGGAGCACTTGTCACACATTTATGTCTATGTATGTTATATAATACCACGATGTGTATTATATACTTAGTGGAAGACAGGTACAATAGGAGACGCTGATTGCACTTCTGACGTAGCTATATCTGAGTCATCATTGTTTCAACTTGATATTCATTTGTTTCATCGAATATAGTCCCACTATATTTTGGTCACACTGAACGATCATGTTCATGGAAACCCGTTGGTACCTGGCACATGTACAAATAGTTGAAGTGGCCATATAGCAGGTTGACAACCAGATCAGCGGAGAATTTTATGGAAACCCGTTGGTATCTGGCACGTGTACAAATATTAGAAGTGGTCAAATAACACGTTAACAACCAGATCAGTTGCGTATCCTCCAGCAATTACAGTGGAATCTCACCAAACCGGACACCATATGATGCCCCCATGGTGTCCGATTTGGAGATGTTCCACTGTAAATCAGACGTGTTAGCACTTCATGACACATTCAAGCGTTTTGCTATCACGAAACATCATTGTATTCAGAGATACATAAGTACGATACACATCTAAGGTGAACATATATATCCCGTTAATACAGTGCGTATGTGCCGTGAAACACGGTGCCGTGAAACATTTTTTTGATGTCCTGTCAATACGACATAATCTATGCGTATGAGTACAGTGGGGTCAGCGTGTAAGTGCACACACGAACGAACACGACAGGTTGGTTGCAACTGTATGTGTGGTTGTCATACTAGTCGATTTTTCTATTTTGACGATGAGGCTGGGGTTATTTTTCTGCATTTTAAAGCTATTTCTAGGTGTTGACCGGGATAAATAGAATAGTAGGTTAGTGCCGTGAATGGGAAAACATATCTGGCGCGGCATAGAAACGGGATGAACTCGGCAGAGCCTCCCCATCCCGTTTCCTAAGCCTGGCCAGATATTTTTTTCCAATTCACGGCACTAGCCTACTATTCTCCACATATTTCCCCGAGTGTCCGGTTTAGAGGCGTTCCACTGTACGTCTAATGCATCGTAGGCGATGTCAGATAACCACCATTCTCTTCAATCGTATTTTGAAGCATATCTGAAATGCAGAAATTATTCACGGTTGAGATACGATACCTCAATTTATGTAAAAATACATATTTAAGGAAATTAATCGGGTACCTAATTATGTAAGTATTCCACACGTTTTTAATATCGAAAGTATCCGTTTTTAAACAGTATTAAGTAATATTTAAATTTCGTTGTCAGTAGTGGTGATCACCATAGTATGTGTACATGTGAAAAAATGGTGATTAGTTTTAATTATTTAAATAATTAAATAAGTATACTTATTGTACACCGGAAAATCGATTGAGCGAATAAATTTGATTTCCGTTAAATAAATATTGATTTGTATTAATATTTTAGGAAAACACGGTTGTCTCTCCTCACCTCAACTTTATTAAATCCGTCATTCAAATAAGGAAAACAATAATGCCAATAAGTGTACCAGGAAATAAACGTTAATTGCTATTTGTGTACACAGAACAATGTGCCACATATGCAATTCATATGAAATTAACATCCGCTGTATACTGCGACTGAGAATGTACAATAAGCCGAACACAACACGCGGCTTATAGGGCGTTTGCGACCAGTGTAGATCCAGTTCAGCCTGTACATCGGCACAGTCTGAACAGGATCTGCACTTTTCGGCATTTCTTCAATAAAACACACTAACATGCAATCTAGATCGTATTTAGACTACAGGAGTGTTATAATTCATTAGGAAATATACTGGTCACAAATCACACATCTCCAGTCACAGCCACATATATGACCAAGCTTCGACGTAACCCCATTTGGTAAAACAACGATTTTCTTCTGGAAAACATCTTTTGTTTTTAACATCGAGTCCAAACATTTTCTATTTATTTGAAACAATTCGGTAGGAAAATAGATCAGAAATAGTAAAGAATTTACTGTACATGTGACAATTGAATATATAATTTTAATTATTTTTATCTGTCAACGAACACAAAATGTGATTTAGCTATATTTTAGTATTCGAAAACAGTATTTACGGAAAAATAAGCGAGTGGACATTCAAGTTACATACTTTTAGTCCTGCAATGTAACATTCATCCATGTGTAAAAACAAACACATCAAGCTTGGATTTTCGGAACTGTAGAAAACACTCATTCGGCTCATATTTAAGGGTGGGAATTGGCTCGAACACCTTCCATACCCTTGAAATCACCTTGATGTGCACAGTGTATCTATTCTACCATGTCTGTCAAATTGGACTCAGCCAATCAGCTTGGCATAGGTGTGGCCTCACGGATTCAATATACACCTGCCGCATTATTGTTCACATCCGTTTGAACGTAGCTTCACACGTCTGTCACTGACTGGGACGGATAAACAAATTGGATTCAGCCAATCAGCATATAATAGGTGTGGCTTCATTGAATTCAGAATACACCTGTCCCAAGATCCGCGTCCCTATTTGCCCTCGATCAAATCATCGGATAAGTTGTTTGCTATGCCGAACTATTAATGACCTCCGGCGGCATCCGTTTGAACACAGCTACACACGCGTGTCACGGATTATTTCAACTCGAAATTGTCAAAGCACAAGTATGCTGAAGTAACATTCTGCAAAGCATTGCAGTATCAATTTACGAAATGTCGGAGATTGTGTCAGCATTTTGTAAACACAATAATAGAAAATATAACATTTTTGCTGATTCTGGCTCTGCTGTCTGTTTGACCGTGAATTACAACCGACTTCCGCACAGATAGTCGTCACCGACGATTGCAACCAACGTATACATAATCCAAGTATAACTAGGTGAAGGAATAAATAACGATTAACGTACATATTAAACGACAAAAACGAAGAAAGTATGCAACAAATACATGATATTAAATAAGAAACCTTCAACCACCAATCAGGTAAGCTGTTCTACTGCTACGTCATCTGGTCATAGCGGTTATTTTTGCGGTGCCACCTCGCGCCAGTAGCTCGCAGGAGAGATAAGCGATGACCAATTCATTGCATGGCTCTGTATATCTGTCAGATAAGGTGCGATATGAGAAATCTGAATATCAAGAAAAATACAAACGAACCGGAAATCGGTTATTAGGGTCGCTGTTGTTGTTTTTAGAGCATTTTTAAGAAAATAAGTGATAGTTTGTAATGTGACCTTAATTGATTCCATGTACAGCATTGTGGACAATGGCCTACAATAATGACATTATGACAGTTTGACCAGCATAGCACCAGATCCATCTATGCACCTGACAGCTCTGATAAGTGTCTACTCTGTTGCCCGTCTGATTTAGCATTATATATAAGTACTATCGGGGAAAACATAGAGTGTAACCTGACGATGTAAATATAAATAAATGCATATACAGACTGGTATCCTACAGACTGGTATTGCACAGTATGTCCATTTTGTCACCCACTGTCGCATTTCAGTATGTTGTTTGTAACTAGGTAATTCTTATATTTTTACAGTACAATACAGTCCCATATATTTATATCAGCGGTCTAATAAACTGGTCTTTTGAACTATTATGTGTAATAATCGTATTATGCATACATTTCGGAAGTTCTACTAATACGTCATATACCCACGTGACCGATAAGGGAAATAACTGTGGTAAGCAAAATAAAGGGAAATTAGTCATGCAGTGACGGCTGGAAAAACTGGTTGTCCTGAATATGAAATCCATAAAAGAACGGCACATACTGGTCGGATTACTGTACAATTTGTTTTATTTGATAAGTATATAAATGATGAATACATATTAAGAGTATCGCGAAAAAAAGAAGCTTGTTATATCTCCTTTAATGGAATCCCGATGTCCCTGGTATGGCCCTCAGGTTCATTTGTATTGTGACTACCTTGTTACTTGAGAGTTGAATCCGGTTATACCCATTATAGGAGTAGTACAATTAATACTAATCATATTAAGTTTAGGGGATGGGGCTAAGCGACCATAGTATGATGAGGACGTGACACCTGTATCCGATTTCACCAACATTGCAAAGTATACTTTTCTAGCAAAATATACTTTGAGGGAGAAATTTTAAATTTATTAAGGATACATTTATTAATTTTTATTATACTGATTTTATTAAATTATCACAGCCATTTTGGCTGTGATAATGTAATAACTTCAGTACAATAATTATTAAATAATAATCATCAAATATATGCAGTTGTTAGTTCTGTATGAAATAATGCATTTTAAGAAAAATAAATGATTACTCCCTCAAAGTATACCTTGGTAGAAAAGTATACTTTGCAATGTTGGTGAAATAGGCTACAGGTAAGATTATTTTAATTTCAGGGCTGAATATTTATCAGGTACCTGCACGTTCACTAGCATGGCCGGATTAACTTGATATTAAAAGACACTAGCCTGGTATATTTCTGTTTGTTCTGATTCTGCCACCTCCCTCTCCCGTCACAACGGGTGGAATACAGGATTCGACCCCGTTAACCCGGCCTAAACTAGCCTTATTTCTTAATAAAGACATGGTTTGACAGCACATGATTCTTTAGCGCTGTCAAACCATGTTGTAAATTATTCTAAAGTGATCTCAAAACATGTTTTTTTTTTGTGATAACAACGGAAATTAGAAAATAAACAGTAGACGACAAGCAATAATATAGCGCATTGTTTTAAAATCACTATTTTTATTAAATTTTCGACCACATGGTCTTTACTACCAAAATAATGTGAAAATGTATTGGCAGTCCTATGTGACGTCCATTTAATAACAAGAGTGACTTTAAAACAATGTGTATTAAATGTGCTTCCCTTCGGAGGTTATTGGAAATTATGTTAAACAACATACAGGTAGATGATGGCAAATCGTTTGTGGATGTGTTCACATTTAAGGAGGTGTACACATAGACAGAAAATTGTAACATTTGTGACTGAAATATAAGTGAGAAATCAATTCATAAACATTTTTATGTACGATACCGGACTTACCGGAATGAGCGGGCGGGCAGAGCGGCTTACCGGAATGGGCGGGCAGGCAGAGCGACATACCGGAATGAGCGCGAGGGCAACGCAGCTTACCGGATTGGGCAGGCGGGCAGAGCTGCTTACCGGAATGGGAGGGCGGGCAGAGCGACTTACCGGAATGGGCGGGCAGAGCGGCTTACCGGAATGAGCGGGCGGGCAGATCGACTTACAGGAATGGACGGACAGGCAGAGCGACTTACCGGAATGGGCGGGCTGGCATAGCGGCTTATCGGAATGGGCGGGCGGGCAGAGCGGCTTACCGGAATGAGCGGGCGGGCGGGCAGAGCGGTTTACCGGAATAAGTGGGCGGGCTGGCAGAGCGGCTTATCGGAATGGGCGGGCGGCCAGAGCGGCTTACCGTAAAGAGCGGGCGGGCAGAGCGCCTTGTCGGAATGGGAGGGCGGCCCAAGCGGTTCACCGGAATAAGCGGGCGGTCAGAGCGACTTACCGGAATGAACGGGCGGACAGAGCGACTTACCGGAATTAACGGACAGGCAGAGCGGCTTACCTGAATGGGCGGGCGGGCAGAGCGGCTTACCGGAATGAGCGGGCGGGCAGAGCGACTTATCGGAATGGGCGGGCAGGCAGAGCGGCTTACCGGAATGAGCGGGCGGGCAGAGCGACTTACCGGAATGAGCGGACGAGCAGAGCGACTTACCGGAATGGGAGGGCGGCCAGAGCGGCTTACAGGAATGAGCGGGCGGACAGAGCGGCTTGCCAGAATAGGAGGGCGGCAGAGCGACTTACCAGAATTAACGGGCGGGCAGAGCGGCTTACCTGAATGGGCGGATGGGCAGAACGGCTTACCGGAATGAGCGGGCAGGCAGAGCGGCTTATCGGAATGGCGGGCCGGGGCAGGGAGCGGCTTACCGAATGGGTGGAATGGAGCACAGTCGCTTACTTACCGGAATGAGCAGGTGGACAGAGCGACTTACCGGAATGGACGGGCGGACAGAGCGACTTATCGGAATGGGCGGGCGGGCAGAGCGGCTTACCGGAATGAGCGGGCGGGCAGAGCGACTTACCGGAATGAGCGGACGAGCAGAGCGACTTACCGGAATGGGAGGGCGGCCAGAGCGGCTTACAGGAATGAGCGGGCGGACAGAGCGGCTTGCCAGAATAGGAGGGCGGCAGAGCGACTTACCGGAATTAACGGGCGGGCAGAGCGGCTTACCTGAATGGGCGGACGGGCAGAACGGCTTACCGGAATGAGCGGGCAGGCAGAGCGGCTTATCGGAATGGGCGGGCCGGCAGAGCGGCTTACCGGAATGGGTGGATGGAGCAGAGCGGCTTACCGGAATGAGCAGGTGGACAGAGCGACTTACCGGAATGGACGGGCGGACAGAGCGACTTATCGGAAAGGGCGGGCGGGCAGAGCGACTTACCGGAATGAGCGGGCTGGCAGAGCGACTTACCGGAATGAGCGGGCGGACATAGCGACTTACCGGAATGAACGGGCGGACAGAGCGGTTTACCGGAATGATCGGGTGGGTAGAGCGGCTTACCGGAATGAGGAGGCGGGAAGAGTGACTTACTGAAATGGGCGGGCGGACAGAGCGACTTACTGGGATGAGCGGACGGGCAGAGAGACTTACTGGAATGAGCGGGCTGGCAGAGCGACTTAACTCATTGAACCCTGGCTACAAATAGCCAGTTCACCCCTAGAGATAACTGCTAAGCCATCCCCTAGCTACTGCAGTGGGCTTATCAGCTCTGACTCCCTGGGAATATTTGATGCAATTCCAAAATAGGATTGTCAGGCAATGGGTGTCTTACATTAACTGGCTAAAAACGTGTTATATATTATCCAATACATCTGAAAATTTATATGTATATTCATCCATTATTTATCTAACCAATGATGTAATTTTTATTATAAACGTCCCTTGTGCCACTATGCAAAAAATTATCAAACAGACATAATAATAAAACAATCTGTATTTATTGAATGAACCTACATGTATGTACATCAAATCATTTGACAAAACAAGGCTTATTTCATTTATGACCAGCGTATATCCTGATCAGCCTGCACATTGATGGTGACTGCCAGAAATGCAAACAATGTAGATCCTGATTAGACGGTGTGGATGCACTGGCCTGTATGGTTTATTCACTGATTGCAAAGGTAATAAGCCAGGTTTTATCAGATCATAGCTCAGTTGGTTTCACATTATTGGTGGTGATAACATTTGTTTGCGGTATATTTGGTATATTGTTAATTTCTATAGTATGTACAATAAGCACGGAAAAAATAAAATTGTAGATTCTCATTAATTTATTTTTGCAAAGGTGTGGTGGATGTGAAATTTTATTATTTTTTAATTATTTTCTTGAAAATTAGTACAAATTATTATACAAATAGAATGATGCCTAGATTGTTTTTGAAAATTTATACAAACATAAATAATTTAGCAGTTTATTTTAGGGGATGTGCGGATGAGAATCTGCAAACTTATTGTATCCGGCCTTGTTATCTACATGTACATGCACCATAACTTCATGCTCATGCAGGTGGGGTAATAATTTATGTCACCTACAGGGAAAATTATCAAATAGACATAATAATAAAACAATCTGTATTTATTGACTGAACCTACATGTATATACATCAAATCATTTGACAAAACAAGGCTTATTTCATTTATGACCAGCGTATATCCTGATCAGTCTGCACATTGATGGTGACTGCCAGAAATGCGAACAATGTAGATCCTGATTAGACGGTGTGGATGCACTGGCCTGTATGGTTATTCACTGATTGCAAAGGTAATAAGCCAGGTTTTATCAGATCATAGCTCAGTTGGTTTCACAGTTTCACATTATTGGTGATGATAACATTTGTTTGCGGTATATTTGGTATATTGTTAATTTCTATAGTATGTACAATAAGCACGGAAAAAATAAAATTGTAGATTCTCATTAATTTATTTTTGCAAAGGTGTGGTGGATGTGAAATTTTATTTTTTAATTCTTTTCGTGAAAATTAGTACAAATTATTATACAAATAGAATGATGCCTAGATTTTTTTTGGAAAATTTATACAAACATAAATAATTTAGCAGTTTATTTTAGGGGCATGTGTGGGTGAGAATCTTAAACAAACTTATTGTATCCGCCTTGTTATCTACATGTACATGCACCATAACTTCATGCTCATGCAGGGGTGGTGGGGTAATAATTTACGTCACTTACAAGGTCCTAAACGTCACAGTGAGTCTCGAGACATTGTTGAATCTTCATACAATCCGAGATTTAAATCCTTAACCGTATTTTCATAGAATTAACTTCACATTTCACACAGAACAAACTTCACATTTTTCACAGAAATGAATTACATTTTTCACAGAAATGAATTCCACATTTTTTCACAGAAATAAATTCATTTTTTTAGAAATGAATTTCACCTTTTTCACACAAATGATTTCACAGAGGACAAACTTCACATTTTCACAGAAACGAATTTCACATTTTTCACACAAATTAAATTTATTTTTCAGAAATAAATTTCACCTTTTTCACACAAATGAAATTTCACATTTACACATAATTTGCTTATATTTCCAATGATCATGATGATGTACAAATGTAGTTTCTTTACACTTTATTTGTACATCATCATGATCATTGTAAACCTACGGAAGCCGATAGGTGTCACCTAGAATTGTTTTATATGTTGTTACGTTTATAACGACTTATTATGTCGTTATACCGACATAGTAAAAAGCCGTTGTAACGACATAGCTAAGTCGTTATAATGACATATACAAACATTCTAGGTGACACCTATCGGCTTCCATATAAACCCGTCAACAGTGCCATGTCCACTAATGTATCAACTGCTTTCAGACATGGGTAGTAGTGTTTGTAGTTAGTGTTTCAACAGATCACGATGCCACGGCTGAAAGCAGTCGACACACAAGTGGACATTGCACTGTTGGCAGGAGTTGACAACCTCGCGTGTCCTCTTTTTCTTGCTGCATTGTCGGCAACGACCTTTCTTCTCGGCTCTCTTTGGAAAATGTCCCGCACCGATTGTAGCCAGCGCTGCCCGTTCATTCTCAATATATTCTCCGATCAACTGTTTTGACAGAGCCATTCGAAATTCCACCACGGTCAGTAGTTTGTTGCGTCCGGTTTTTGTTTGTTTCTGGTGGTTGGCCGACTCCTTCATCAAAATAAAGCCATTTGTGATAGCAACATCGAATAAAAACCAGAAAATGTACTGCCACCATTTCCTGGATGTCCTATATGTGCTGTATTCCGTGCGCAGCTGGTCCGCATGATCCACACATTCATATTATTATTGTATTCGGGAATGATGGACGGGGCTCTCACTTGTCGCAACTCGCCATTCCTTGATTTCCGCGTCACCACGCTGTCCAGAGTTGCGGGATTTTCAGCCGTAGACATGCAGTGGACGGGTTTCTTGTCCTTCCATAAACAGGCAGTCAACTCTTCCTTTTGTGCCGTGTTGAACTGTCCTTGCTCTTTAACTTCTTTTGGCTTCAGCATTTGGGCTGGAAATCCCTTCCGATTGGCTCTCACTGTACCGCGGGCATACGTTTTGTTGTCTAGAAGGGTCTGAAGCAGATCAGGCTGGTGAAGTAGTTGTCAATGTTCACGATGTGTGCTGTCCCCAAATTTTCTCCGTCATGTCCTTCACCACCCTGGAAGCAAGTCCAACCTCACGCGCGCCATTTTCTTTCCCAGTGTACACTTGAAATTCGTTGGTATATCCATTTGTAGGGTCACCCCTCATCCACACCTTGATACCATACTTGGTGGGTTTGGCTGGTAGGTACTGTCGAAATGCGAGCCGGCCACGGAATTTGACCATTGCTTCATCGACACTGGTATTTTGATGTGGGTTGTAATTTCGGAGGCAGCGGTCCAGAACTTCTTGTAGTACAGGCCGGACGTGGTGGAGCTTATCGTGACCAGGCTGACCTCTTGCTGGGTTCTTCGTGCGATCACTGGTGTGCAGGTATTGGGATATCTTGTCGAAGCGGTCTCTCGTCATGACTCTCCTGATGTTCAGGTTTCCGAAGAGGGCATCTGTCGACCAGTACATTGCCGTTTGTGGAAGCTGAAATGCAAATGAACAATGAACTATAACTTTCCTATGGCATGTGATATGTTGCTGCGACTCTCGAGAAACTGATTCATTTGTTGCGACCAGTGTAGATCCAGATCAGCCTGCGCATTCGCAGTCTGATCAGGATCTGCACTGTTCGCCATTCCATCAATGAAACTTCGGTAACACCTGTATACATTTCAGTAGGTAGAAAGGTCTGTGTTTCGCAGTTTGTTTACACAAGTATGAAACGATGTTTACACTTTCGGAGGAAATGTGTATTCGTGCCCGGCTAGCTCAGTCGGTTAGAGCGATGGTACGGTCAACCAGAGGTCCCGGGTTCGAGCCCCGGGCCGGAGCACATTTTTCTCACCCTGTGACACAAATAAGCCATTTTATCGCTTTGTTTTATTAGGTACGTCAACTTGTATCATCACCATTTGCATTTAACTGACATCAACTCACCTGCAAAATGCTCATGAACACCCGGATACCGAGCCAAGCTTTCATTTCCTCTTCAAACGACTGGCCGCCAGATGGGATCAGGCTTTTCCGTCTGTCGCTGTCTGGCATAGAGGTTTGTTTGAGCACACAGCATCTCAATCAGGAAGACAGGAAAAAACAACTCCAAAAAGTCCCATTCTGTAGCATCTGGTGCCAGGTCAATTGTCGGTCATGGTTTCGGGCCAGAGAATGTTGTCTTCGGAATAGGTGCCCTCCCGTTTAGAACCCAACGATTGCTGGTATTCACGACAGGCTGTTCGTCATCACTTTCCATTCCTCCATCACTTTCACTATGATCACCTTTCACTTTCACTTCTTTCATTCCATTTAGTTATGCTTACGTCACTCAATGAAGCATCATCGCCATCTTCTTCAGTATTCATAGACACTACTTGAGTCAGATCTAGTCGCCGATTTGCCATTTGGACACAATTAATTGCCTATTTCAAATGTAAATTTCAATGCTTTCCTGTGTTGTAAACAGATTCAGATTTTTACCACGTGGGAACCGATCATTCTTTGTCATATGTAACAAGAAATCTGATTGGCTGAATTTACCTGGATTTCTACATATCTATTGAAAATGACCAGTAGCAAACGACGTCATAACTCGTCGCTCGGGATACAATGCTAGCTTTATCGAGCCGTCAATTCTCGTCGCTCGGGATAGGGGTAAGATAAACTACAGCGAGTTAACTCGTCGTGCGGGACACGAGAGTAGATAAGGCCGACGCCTTATCTCGTCGCTAGGGGCGAATGAGTTAACGGAATGTGTGGGTGGAGCGGAGCGGCTTACCGGAATTAGCGGGGGGACAGAGCAACTTACAGGGATTAGTGGGTGGAGCAGAGCGGCTTACCGGAATGAGCGGATGGGGCAGAGCGGCTTACCGGATTAGTGGCCGGGCAGAGTGTCTTACTGGGATTAGCGGGCGGGACATAGTGGTTTACTGTGATGAACGGACGGGACAGAGCGCCTTACCGGGATGAACGGGCGGGACAGAGTGGCTTACCAGGAAGATCGGGCGGGCAGAGCGACGTACCAGAGTGAGCGGGCGGGCAGATCGGCTTACCGGAATGAGCGGGCGGGACAGGGCGGCTTACCGGAATGGGCGGGCGGGCAGAGCGACCTACCTGAATGAGCGGGCGGGTAGATCGACTTACCGTGATGAGCGGGCGGGCAGAGTGGCTTACCGGAATGGGTGGGCGGGCAGAACGGTTTACCGATATGAGTGGGCGGGCAGAGCGGCTTACCGGAATGGGAGGGCGGCCAGAGCGGCTTACCGGAATGAGCGGGCCGGCAGAGCGGCTTGCCGGAATGGGAGGGCGGCCAGAGCGGCTTACTGGAATGAGCGGGCGGGCAGAGCGACTTATCTGAATGGGCGGGCGAGCAGAGCGGCTTACCGGAATGAGCGGGCGGGCAGAACGGCTTATGGGAATGGTCGGGAGGGCAGAGCGGCTTACCGGAATGAGCGGGCAGGCAGAGCGACTTACCGGAATGAACGGTCGGGCAGAGCGACTTACCGGATTTAACGGGCGGGCAGAGCAGCTTACCGGAATGAGAGGGCTGGCTGAGCGACTTACAGGAATGAGCGGGCTGGCAGAGCAGCTTAACAGAATGAGCGGTAGGGCAGAGCGGCTTATCGGAATGGGCGGGCGGGCAGAGCGTCTTACCGGAATGAGCGGGCGGGCAGAGCGGCTTATCGGAATGGGCGGGTGGGCAGAGCGGCTTACCGGAATGAGTGGGAGGGCAGAGCGACTTACCGGAATGAGTGGGCAGGCAGAGCGACTTATCGGAATTAACGGGCGGGCAGAGCGACTTACCGGAAAGAACGGGCGGGCAGAGCAGGTTACAGGAATGAGAGGGCTGGCATAGCGACTTACAGGAATGAGCTGGCGGGCAGAGCGACTTACCGGAATGAGCGGGCTGGCAGAGCGGCTTACCGGAATGAGCGGGCGGGCATAGCGACTTACCGGAATGAACGGGCGGGCAGAGCGACTTACCGGAATGATCGGGCGGGCAGAGCAGCTTACCGGAATGAGAGGGCTGGCAGAGCGACGTACAGGAATGAGCTGGCGGGCAGAGCGACTTACCGGAATGAGCGGGCTGGCAGAGCGGCTTACCGGAATGAGCGGGCGGGCAGAGCGGCTTACCGGTATGAGTGGGCGGACAGAGCGACTTACCAGAATGAACGGGTCGAGCGGGCGGGATGGGTTTGATGGTCGGGCGGGGCTTGAGGGTAGGGCCGGGCTCTCCGTCGGCCACATGGTCCATGTATTTGAAGCTCACGTTGGCGTTGTGGGTCATTTCATAGTCCGGGGCCGGAACCCTCGTTGGCTGCTGGGAGGATGCACCGACCGCGAAATCTAGGGCCGAGAACGTAATATTTCTGGTCGTGACTTGAGAAATAGGGCTTATCGGATTTACCACCAATGCAGATCCAGATCAGCCTGTGCATCGGCACAGTCTGATCAAGATCTGCTGTTGTCGCGATTCCATCAGTAATACCAGGCTTCGAACAAGATATATAGATTGTTATCAGGCTACAGGAGTGTGTTATTTTATCAGGAGCTACACTGGCTACAAAATCCCATAAGTTCCATTTCTCAAGTCACAGCGTGATAAAAACACACCAGACATTGTGTCATTTCTTGGATTTTTAAGGAATTAAATGCGAGGGAGCGCTAACGACTGCATCATTCGGTTTCTAAACAATCCAATATGTGAACATTAACTGACTTATAGTTCAGCCAAGTATACAATGCAACATACCATCCGAGTATTGATTTATCATTTCCTGTCGAACAGTTAGTCATTGAACCGGTTAATAGATAACTCACTAGGGTTACACGTTGCAATATGTGAAATAAGTGAGCACAATGCTACCCAGCGATTGGCTTAGAAAGTAGGGCGAACTATAAACTCAATTAAAAATACAATATTATACTCGCGCGATAACTCTGTTCACTAAACACTTTGATTGATTTCATAATAACTACGCGGATAGCCGCGTATCTTATGAAATCAGTAAACTCACTTTAACACATTCAATTTGTTTTCACATAGGGTATAGCTTATGTATTGGAATTGCCTCGGACAGTTAGCCACGCCCCAGATCCCCGTCGATGCGATGGTCCGTTGTGATATCTTGGAGTAACCATAACAACAAAATGCATTGTGTCACACAACGTTTAACTGTCATACGCAACCGCTAATTGAAAACAATATTATGAAAAACTACTTGCACTGCATAATATCAACAACGGATGTTCTACGTACGAAAATACATCGGATTATTTTGTTGCGCGTGATTTGCCTCAAATTTGCATCACAAATCGTGCGGTCATCGCTAAATTTAGTAACAGGCTATATTTTCGGCAGAGTTAACTCCCCTCCGAATACTCTCCACCTGATAAACAAGTCTTGTTCTGACTTAGGGGAGATAACTCTTGTTTACTAATGAATTTGTTATACTGGAACATTTACTTTTGAAAATAACTTTATAATAAACGGATAAAGAAGGAAAATACTATATAATCTTAATAGTATGTACATTAGTACTCGTCTAAAAGCTGTAGCAATATAATTGTGAACACATTTAAATGATTTTGTGTTTATATTAATACTCTTTTTTAGGCACCATCTCGTTATTATATTCATACACATGACTCCATTTTCTTGTCCAATCTGAAAACGCCAGTAGCAACATAATTCGAACCAATTGGTTTCCCAGTGAAGGAAACTTTTGTACTTTCAGTGTTGAATATGCAAGGGAGCCCCCTCCTAACCCACACATTTTGCTGTTGAACATACATGTAACACCAAGTAAATCCATCAGTCATTATTCTCATGCTTCAGATTTTGAACAATTAAAATACCAATCTAAGGGACTGGACATTACTTATCACCAAGGGGGTTGGGGTGGGAATGGGGCTGGATATAAATTTTGTTAACTCACCTTAGACAAGTATAATCCAACACTCCTTCCCGCAGCTTTTCATTAACTTTTCAAGACCCCCCCCCCCCCCCCCATTGAACAATTAATAATGTTCGAGCCCAAAACGAGACGGTTCAAATGAGTGGTAACAACATAATTATTCTATCATATTTTTTTAACAAACATATATTGCATCTACTGATTGCACTGCCTGTGTTAATTATGCCCCTATGAGATAGCCAGGGGGACATATTGCCTTGCTCTTGAGGTTCCGTATGTCCGTCCGTCTGTACATTTACATGAAAAAGATTGTAAGAGTTTCTCCAGTTAGAGTCCAGTATAGCAGAGGGGCATATCCATGTTTTACAAACATAATGTCTAGTGTTCATGTTGGTACAAAAGCTAATTTATTAAAGGTATTAATACTTACATTTTCCTAAAATGTTTGGCAAGTAGTTTTTTTGTCTGGGCAAGTAGATTATAATAAAATTATTGTACTTGCCCGGCCGGGCAAGTATGAGAGTGAATATTGTTAAGCCCTGTCACCTGTGCGAAAATGAGTCTGACAGCTGTCTGATATGTTTGACAGCTACAAACTACCTGACCTCCAGAAGTACATGAGAAACAGAGGCGTGACCGTGACGGGCTACAACTATTTCATTCACAAAACAGAAGTAAACATGGCGATGTGAAAGTAATGCAGAAACTTTAACACAAATCCTGCTACAACATTGTTTTGTACCGACAAGGCATTTTCAGGAGCGACACCGCTTCCGTGGCGGAATTCTTGTAGTACCCTATGTTCAGTACTTTCAGTACTTTGATTAATAAATGTTTTCTTTGCTCTTCGTTATTTGAGTGTAATAGAAAGTATAACAAACAGAGTTGAATTCATGCTTTAACTAGAGCACAGTCGATGGCGCGCCATTTCAATATACCCACCTTTTCCAAATTTTAAGTCGAAAAGGTGGAGGTAATCCACGACCGGAGTCGAAAAAAATTCGAAATACACTTTGCGCATCTACACACCATAATGAAGCGGAATATGGAAATTCTAAGTCGGAAAAGTGTTGGGGGGGGGAGATACTCCATAAACAGGGGTCGAATTAAAAAACGAAATTCACTTTGCGCATCTACACACCATAAGGAATGCACATACCAAATTTCAAGTACCTACCTATTACGGTGATAACGGACGGGGACGGACGGACGGACGGACGGATGGACGGACAGACAGACGGACGGACGGACGGACGAATACAAAAAGCGGCTATAATGATTGAAACAGTTACGTATTCTTAATGCATTTATACACCTTGGTCAGTTGCTTCAACCTACGATAACAATCTCCGCGAAACTGCCAACATTTTACAGGACATTCGGTCTGGTAAACTTTTTACCAGACCGGAAAAACATTTACAAGACCGATTTTTTGTTTAGAATAAATGAAATTGATTTTGTGTGAAATTTAAGAGCTTTTTAGCTTTATAAGTATATCAGTCATATAAGAAAAGCTAGCTAGCACCAGAAGTGCATACCAAAGAAAGGTAATTTCATTGAAGCTTAGAATAAAAAATATATTTGTTTATAGTCGGACATTTGGTCAGGCGACTTCCGCTTTACTGTCGGACCGGCGGCAATTTTAACGGACATGTCCGACGGACCGACGACTTTCGCGGAGCCTGCGATAAGATCATCTACCTAATACAGTCGAATCTCTCTAAACCGGACACAGAGAAAGGTTAGTTGTGCTTAATTCTGATAGGTTTCATTGCTATTTACCTTAAATGATACTATATGTTGATAACCGCAAACAAACACGCGTGTCTTGGAGTGGTCATCCGTCTGTTTTACAGTGGAACCTCTTTAAACCGGACACCATGAGGACATCCCAGGGTGTCCGGTTTAGAGAGGATTCACTGTACAATCGTACCTGTAAATCCTTCACCTGTGAACTCAATATAACCCTGGCCAGTTGGGCAAGGACTGTGGATGGTGTGAACCACGGACCGGGCATGCAAGTAGTCGTCCGCCGGCGTCGGCCAGTGGCTATATCGCCCGCTTCCCGACGAAGTATTGCTAGGATTAGCAAGTAACGGTGGATGCGTGGGTTTGCTATCGCGGGCTGTGTCGTCGATACTCGTGTATTCTGTAGGTATAACCACACGAACTCAAGTAGATAGTCATGTTCGAAAGTAGTCCGTAAATGGTAATCCATTTGTTTTAGGCCATGCAGTGGCGGATTCAGGGAGGGGGTCCCACCCTACCACCCGTACACCACCATCAACCCTAGCCAATTCCCCGCCACGTGCAGTCGTTTGAACTTCAATTGCCTCCCCCTTTTGGTAAAATCCTGGATCCGTTACTGCAATATACACTCTTAGCTTGCAGAAACCGGTGGTCAATTCTTGTACGAATCGAGTGTACACCAGCACCTGCGTTAATCTTGACCAGATTTCAACGTTTCAGAACATCTATTGGCAATATCAACTCGCAATCAAGCAGTTTGATTGACTGTGCCTGAGCTGTAGCCTGTGTTAATCTTGCCAAGATGTCAACGATTCTGAACATCTATTGGCAATATCAACTCGCAATCAAGCAGTTTGATTGGTTGTACCTGAGCTATAGCCTGTGCTAATCTTGCCAAGATGACAACGTTTCTGAACATCTCTTGGCAATATCAACTTGCAAGCAAGCCGCTTGATTGACATTGTCTGAGCTGTAGCAGAGCTCAGGCTCAGCCAATTAAGCTGCTTACTGTCGAACACAATGTTCTAGTAGTTTGTAATAAACACATCTACACATATTGGCAAGATTAGCGCAGGCGGTGGTGTACACTGCTTGCAAGTACCGGCTGATACGTGGGTATGCTCTCACGTCCTAACGGCACGTAATTTCCACATCAGTAAACGTTACTTATTTGTTGGATACAGGTAAACACTGTCCGCCATTTTGTGAGGCAATATTGTATTCGTCCCTATCGACAAATAGTGGAAATAATCCCATTTTCGGAATTATTAAACTTTTCACGCTACAAAAGACAGAAAATTCATATCTGAGTATTTATGTTTAATCAAGATCGACATTTCTCCTATTAGTAGGCTTGTTAAGTGACTATTGACTTCAAGTCATAATGAAAAGGTCCCCTTTAGTATTGAAGTACCTAAGGACCATATAAACTTTTTTTATCCAAATACACATGCTTTGCATCATGATGTGAAGTCAAACCCCTATTTTTTGCACTTAACAAGCCTACTATATGTGTTACATTTAGTTTTGTCCACAATAATGGCGGACAATGGAGACTACTTCCTGTCTCGTTAGCTCATCTGGGAACTATGTATAGGTTAGAACACACCAAATAGTTTTACTATATAATTTAACCGAATCCCATCCTATAAGGCCAGTCTCTCCTACTTTCACTATTCGTATGGATGCTGTGTGACCTGTACATGATCTGCAGCCAGTCTGTACTGGTTCTACATAACTTAAACAATAGGTTCACTTACTCCTAAGAAAGAAATATCCAACCTCGTTATATCCCCCAATATTTTTTACATTTTTTGCCACGGAAACTCTGTTTACATCACGTGACCGACAGGTTCAGTGTTTTCTTTGTAATTCTACAAATATGCTGAAAACTGGTTTTAAAAGCACAGCAAAATGTTCCTCAAATGAAACGGAGTAGTAATAGATCAAGATTTGCAAGCAACTAGTGTCTGTGACCTCAAAACGACCGCACTATTCTGTTTATACCGGACTACTTATGCACACCCCCTGGACGACTTCGTGCCATTTGGTATAACCTATAGGCAATACGTTGCACTATATCGCTACACCATCGCTTGTTTGTTTTGTTTGCTTTTTGTTTGTTTATTGGGGTTTAACGGCCTATCAACAGCTAAGGTCATTTAAGGCCGGGACAATGGGCTTATTACTAAATCCCATATATTACCTGTACAAGTACATGTACATGTTCAAGTACATGTACAAATGGGGGGGGGGGGGGAATACCAAAATCAGAACTATATGTTTACAATAAAAAAAACTATACATTCAGCCCTGAAATCAGAACAATCCTGAACAGATGCCAGGTCCTCGCCACACCAGAATCCCAAAAGCAGTCATGCAGTGGATCAGTAATACTCTTACTACTTTCATATGGGCAATAACCCAATTCAACTCCCAGGAAACAAAAGAGCCAAAGATAAAAACGTACCTCAGGGCCAAACCAGGCAAATCGTGATTCCTATAAGGAGGAATCTCTATCGTTAATTTACGCCGTCACGTTCGCCCGACCAACCACCCACTCGGTGGGTTTGTACGAATCCCCTCTTTTGGAGCCGGGGATTTTTGATATACAAATGAGGTCCGCATGAATGGTTCGACAGTATATTATTACAATGTCATATGACCAAAACACAGTCAACAGACGTCTAACGTATTGCACTATCACATATTTCAGAAATACGCTTCTTTAAGTTGAAACAGGAGCTAGTTGTTGTCCAAACAAACCCAAACGCAGCATACTTTCAGGGGCTGTGAAACAACCGAAATCTGTGAGGGGTCCATATTTCGGTAATAGCTGGACTCCTATTAAAAAATGCTGCGGCCCGTTTCACTAAACTTCGTACGACTAAAATGTTCTTAAGTGCAAAATTATGATAATCTGTAAATTTCACTTAAATTCACAATGTTTTCCTGTAAAAAATTATGGGATGAACACTTATGATGCAGCTTATGCTCAATAAATGTAATTCCATCAATTGAAATTTTCAGACGATCCTAAATTTTCAATTACGAACATTTTAGTCGTACGAAGTTTAGTGAATCACAAATGTCATCACACGAGATCACGCAGTTATACATGTATAATGAGCGGGGAATGGCAAATGTGGTGTAAATGGTTAGTCTATATGGCAAAAACCAATACTGGACACAAACCTAGCAACCAGATGGCCGCGGCCCGCATGTCAAGCCCGCCGAGGCATTTTATGGTATTTTTAAAAACGTTAACGCAGATTTCGGACGGACGGACGGAAGGACACACGGACACACGGACGATCGGACGATCGGACGCACGGACGGACGCACGGGCACCTGACGTCATTGTGATCACTATGTCTCGCTTTCCGCAAGCTGGCTCGACAAAAAACAATAGTAGAATCCAACCAAGCGGGGAATGGCAAATGTGGTGTAAATGGTTAGTTTATATTGCAACAACCAATGGTTAAGTCTAACCTAGCGGGGAATGGCAAATGTGGTGTAAATGGCTAGTTTATATGGCAACAACCTATGGTGAAGTCCAACCTAGCGGGGAATGGCAAATGTGGTGTAAATGGTTAGCTTGTATGGCAAAAACCAATAGTAGACTCCAACCTAGCGGGGAATGGCAAATATGGTGTAAATAGTTACTAGTTTATGTGGCAAAAACCAATAGTAGATTCCAACCTAGCGGGGAATGGCAAATATGGTGTAAATGGTTAGTTTATATGGTAACAACCAATGGTGAAGTCCAACCTCGCGGGGAATGGCACATGTGGTCTAAATGGTTAGTTTATATGGCAAAAACCAATGGTTGACTCCAACCTAGCGGGGAATGGAAAATGTGATGTAAATGGTTAGTTTATATGGCAACAACCAATGGTGAAGTCCAACCTCGCGGGGAATGGCAAATGTGGTGTAAATTGGTAGTTTATGTGGAAAAAACCAATAGTAGACCCCAACCTAGCGGGGAAGGGCAAATGTGGTGAAAATCGTTAGTTTATATGGCAAATACCAATAGTGGACTCCAACCATGCGAGGAATGGCAAATATAGTGTAAATGGTTAGTTTATATGGCAAAACCCAAAAGTAAACTCCAACCTAGCGGGGAATGGCGAATGGCAAATGTGGTGTAAATGGTTAGTTTATATGGCAAAAAACAATAGTAGACTCCAACCTAGCGGGTAATGGTAAATGTGGTGTCAATGGTTAGTTAAATATGGCAAAAACCAACAGCAGACTTCGACCTAGCCGGGAATGGCAAATGTGGTGTAAATGGTTAGTTTATATGGCAAAAACCAATAGTAAACTCCAACCTAGCGGGGAATGGCAAATGTGGTGTAAATGGTTAGTTTATATGGCAAAATCAATAGTAGACTCCAACCTAGCGGGGAATGGCAAATGTGGTGTAAATCTTTAGTTTATGTGGCTAAAATCAATAGTAGACTCCAACCTGGTGGGGAATGGCAAATGTGGCGTAAATGGTTAGTTTATGTGGCAAAAACCAATAGTAGACTCCAACCTAGCGGAGAATGGCAATGTGGTTTAAGTGGTTAGTTTATATGGCAACAACCAATGGTTGACTCCAACCTAGCGGGGAATGGCAAATGTGGTGTAAATGGTTAGTTTGTATGGCAACAACAAATGGTGAATTCTAACCTCGCGGGGAATGGCAAAAGTGGTGTAAATAGTTACTTTATATGGCAACAACCAACGGTTAAGTCCAACCTAGCAGGGAATGACAAATGTGATGTTATTGATTAGTTTATATGGCTAAAACAAATAGTAGACTCCAACCTAGCGGGGAATGGCAAATATGGTGTAAATGGTTAGTTTATATGGCAAAAACCAATAGTAAACTCCAACCTAGCCGCGAATGGCAAATGTGGTGTAAATGGTTAGTTTATATGGCAAAAACCAATAGTAAACTCCAACCTAGCCGCGAATGGCAAATGTGGTGTAAATGGTTAGTTTATATGGCAAAAACCAATAGTAGACTCCAACCTAGCCGCGAATGGCAAATGTGGTGTAAATGGTTAGTTTATATGGCAAAAACCAATAGTAAACTCCAACCTAGCGGGGAATGGCAAATGTGGTGTAAATGGCTAGTTTATATGGCAACAACCAATGGTGAAGTCCAACCTAGCGGGGAATGGCAAATGTTGTGTAAATGGTTAGTTTATATGGCAAAAACCAATAGTAGACTCCAACCGAGCGGGGAATGGCAAATGTGGTGTAAATGGTTAGTGTATATGGCAAAATCCAATGCTGGACACAAACCTAGCAACCAGATGGCCGCGGCCCGCATGTCAAGCCCGCCGAGGCATTTGATGGTATTTTTAAAAACGTTAATGCAGATTTCGGACGGACGGACGGAAGGACACACGGACGCACGGACGGACGTTCTTACGAGAGCTACATTGTGAGGTTATTTCCTTTGATGTTTACACTGTGGGGTTAACCTCACAATGTAGCAACTTATTCCGTTATTTTCTTCCTTAACGATTCTCTTACGGAATAAATCGCATAATATGCAAATGAGCTAGCCATTAGTTAATTATATTTGAAAAACACTTATCCAAGTGTCTTAAATAGGGCGGTGGGTGGGTTTCAGCACAACACAGCAACCTCACAATGTAGCTCTCGTAAGTACGGACGATCGGAAGCACGGACGGACGCACGGGCACCCGGACGTCATTGTGATCACTATGTCTCGCTTTCCGCAAGCTGGCTCGACAAAAAAACAATAGTAGAATCCAACCTAGCGGGGAATGGCAAATGTGGTGTAAATGGTTAGTTTATATTACAACAACCAATGGTTAAGTCTAACCTAGCGGGGAATGGCAAATGTGGTGTAAATGGTTAGTTTATATGGCAACAACCTATGGTGAAGTCCAACCTAGCGGGGAATGGCAAATGTGGTGTAAATGGTTAGTTTGTATGGCAAAAACCAATAGTAGACTCCAACCTAGCGGGGACTGGCAAATATGGTGTAAATAGTTACTAGTTTATGTGGCAAAAACCAATAGTAGACTCCAACCTAGCGGGGAATGGCAAATATGGTGTAAATGGTTACTAGTTTATGTAGCAAACACCAATATTAGACTCCAACCTAGCGGGGAATGGCAAATGTGGTGTTAATGGTTAGTTTATATGGCAACAACCAATGGTGAAGTCCAACCTCGCGGGGAATGGCAAATGTGGTGTAAATGGTTAGTTTATATGGCAAAAACCAATGGTTGACTCCAACCTAGCGGGAAATGGAAAATGTGGTGTAAATGGTTAGTTTATATGGCAACAACCATTGGTGAAGTCCAACCTAGCGGGGAATGGAAAATGTGGTTTAAATGGTTAGTTTATATGGCAAAAACCAATGGTCAAGTCCAACCTCGCGGGGAATGGCAAATGTGGTGTAAATTGGTAGTTTATGTGGAAAAACCAATAGTAGACACCAACCTAGCGGGGAATGGCAAATGTGGTGTAAATCGTTAGTTTATATGGCAAAAACCAATAGTGAACTCCAACCATGCGAGGAATGGCAAATATAGTGTAAATTGTTAGTTTATATGGCAAAACCCAATAGTTAACTCCAACCTAGCGGGGAATGGCGAATGGCAAATGTGGTGTAAATGGTTAGTTTATATGGCAAACAACAATAGTTGACTCCAACCTAGCGGGGAATGGCAAATGTGGTGTAAATGGTTAGTTTATGTGGTAAAAATCAATAGTGAACTCAAACCTAGCGGGGAATGGCAAATGTGATGTAAATGGTTAGTTTATATGGCAAAAACCAATAGTAGACTCAAACCTAGCGGGTAATGGTAAATGTGGTGTAAATGGCTAATTTATATGGCAAAAACCAATAGTAAACTCCAACCTAGCGGGGAATGGCAAATGTGGTGTAAATGGTTAGTTTATATGGCAAAATCAATAGTAGACTCCAACCTAGCGGGGAATGGCAAATGTGGTGTAAATCTTTAGTTTATGTGGCTAAAATCAATAGTAGACTCCAACCTAGTGGGGAATGATAGTTTTCCACGTTTTGGTAATATAGCGGTAAACGCTTTTCTATGGTTGGACGGGTGTTATTAACGCGATGAGAACATGCGCGTACATATTCCAAATATGGGCTTGATTGTTATGATTATGTGATAAAGTATGCAGCAATGAGGTGAGGTTACGTTTATGACGTATTGGCGGGAATCAAGTGTGAAAATCAGTTTCTAGCGACCTCTCGACAGAGAAACACCAAATTGTTCAAATGTATACATGTACATGTATGTGTTTTCCAAATGTTACATAATGTAGGAGGTAAATCGGCTTTATTTGTTGGAGACTTAACACAATGAGAATCTAAAGGTTTTGCTTGAAAATTCTGTGGATGAATATGGATCAACATGGGCCCTGATCAGATAGCGCAGATGAGCAGGTGGATCTGGGAATATGCTGATGGCATACGGTATTTAAGGGTAGAGCAACTATGTCACTGTATTATGAATCAGATAATGTTTGATTAGAAGGTTACATGTTGAAAGTACAGCTGATGGGATATTATGCGGAATGTACGTATGGGGTAATTATGTTTCATATTGTATGTGTCGTTACATGTAGAATTGTGTGGACCCATGCTTTCTAGATGTTTTGTCCCAACGGGTTATTATTGCTAATTTTACCGCAGGGTCCTAATAAAGACAGCGTCCATGATACACCTGGGTTCGCTAACCTGGGTTCGCTAACCGGCAAATTAGTGTTGTGTTGATAATTAGTCGGAACATAGAATGGCAAATGTGGTGTAAATGGTTAGTTTATGTGGCAAAAACCAATAGTAGACTCCAACCTAGCGGAGAATGGCAATGTGGTTTAAGTGGTTAGTTTATATGTGAACAACCAATGGTTGACTCCAACCTAGCGGAGAATGGCAAATGTGGTGTAAATGGTTAGTTTGTATGGCAACAACAAATGGTGAAGTCCAACCTCGCGGGGAATGGCAAATGTGGTGTAAATGGTTACTTTATATGGCAACAACCAACGGTTAAGTCCAACCTAGCAGGGAATGACAAATGTGATGTTAATGATTAGTTTATATGGCTAAAACCAATAGTAGACTCCAACCTAGCGGGGAATGGCAAATATGGTGTAAATGGTTAGTTTATATGGCAAAAACCAATAGTAGACTCCAACCTAGCCGCGAATGGCAAATGTGGTGTATATGGTTAGTTTATATGGCAAAAACCAATAGTAAACTCCAACCTAGCGGGGAATGGCAAATGTGGTGTAAATTGCTAGTTTATATGGCAACAACCAATGGTGAAGTCCAACCTAACGGGGAATGGCAAATGTTGTGTAAATGGTTAGTTTATATGGCAAAAACCAATAGTAGACTCCAACCGAGCGGGGAATGGCAAATGTTGTGTAAATGGTTAGTTTATATGGCAAAAACCAATGGTGGACTCCAACCTAGCGGGGAATGGCATATGTGTTGTAAATGGTTAGTTTATATGGCAACAACCAATAGTGAAGTCCAACCTAGCGGGGAATGGCAAATGTGGTGTAAATGGTTAGTTTACATGGCGACAACCAATGGTGGACTCCAACCTAGCGGGGAATGGCAACTGTGGCGTAAAATGGTTAGCTGAAATTTCACCAACCAACGTCCTACCTGTTTCTTCACTATGTTCCTGTCGCTCTCGTTGGACAAAGGACGATTCGTTGCTGAAGTTGCGAGTTCTCGCCACTTCTACTTCTAACCGACCAGGCAAGGACGATGGACGTCGCTGGGAATCGCCGAACCTCCTGTGATATTCAAAAAAGACAAGCCATCTGATTTGTCCTAAGAAGAAGTTTGGTCTTTCGTGAAAATGATTTACAGAATCTATGATATTTTCTGTTAAGACACGCGACGAAAGTCGAACTTTCAGAGAACAGTTAAGGGCATACTGGTTCCATACCAGGAGCCCTGGCTAGTACTGGTTCTACACAGGAGCACAGCAAACTTTGCGGAGCAATCCGCGGGTAATCCCTGCCGCCGTGCCGGGAAACCCTTAAATTCGATAAACAACAACAACAACAAAGAACTTTCAGAGCAAATGTGGAATACGGTTGTCGACTTTCGACGGAATTACTACGGATTGAGGGAACGAATTGTCATTTCGTGGGAACGAATTGTTAATTCGAGGGAACGAATTGTTATATCGTGGGAACGAATTGTTAATTCGAGGAACGAATTGTTAAATTGAGTGAACGAATTTTTATTTCAATATTTCGTGGGAACGAATTAATAAAAAAAACTCCATGTCTCCGTACATTACAGACACAACTGTCTGTTCCACGTTTTGCTGCCGACGAACGTTTGGCTATTAAACACATTAAATCCAAAAAAAAAGAAAAGTAAGTACTCTTTCATCAATAACAAAAACTTATTTACTTCCCATAAAGAATAGTTTGTGCCTACCGAGTGGGCATCTATCTTTAAATAAAATAAATTAGTAGCCATCACTTGAAAAACATGCTTCTAAATACTGCAAAATAAATATGAACAGTTATTTTACAAATCCCCGATTATTATCCAAGCGACTTTTTCAAGATGCATGATCACGTGGTAACAACAACAACAACTTCGCCCACTCCAAAGTAAGTATTATTTGATATTTTCCTTAATATGCAACGGATTTTAATGAACTATGGCGCAGCAAACGCGTCTTCATGAGATGCATTTGGTGGTCAAGGGAGTTTGGCACCGACTTATGTCGTTTTTGCAAATAACGATTTCCGTGTCAGAGATACGGACATCGATTCTAAAATCAGAATCGAAAATACAGAGACGACCAAATTCAGCTTAACAAGACGCGTATGATGCGCCATATTTCATCAAAATCCGTTACGTAATAAGGACAATATAAAATAATAAGTACTTTCAATCGGATGGATTCTGGAAGTTTCAGTACTTGTTGTTGTTGTTAGTACCACGTGATCATACACCTTGTTATAGGTACAGTTGCGTTCAGAAATGCAATACAGTCCACAATTAAGCTAGTTTTTCTTAATCTGTTTCGTCAAGCATTTGGTTTTAAAACTATGATGCGATGCTAATCTAAAATTAAATATTTTCTCCTATATATGTTCATCCTTTTCTAGGCATATGTGAGACCCATACACATTTTACAGTGTAATTTATTTCATTGTCGTGTCTGTTTATGAATGAAAATAACAAATATGTTCATGGAATGATTAATTACAGTGGACCTCACAGTGTGTCCGGTTTATAGAGGTTCCACTGTATATGCTTACTTCCAGTGTCTTCGTAGACACAGTACAACAACACCCACAATGCACAGCAACAGTAAGACCGCGCCGCCGATCGAGCCTGCCACAGCGCCCACATATATAACCGGTTGCTTCTCACCGAAGACGTCTATAAATGAAGAACGATACAGTGAGAGGTACACGTGCGGGGGTGTGTGGATCGGTCGGGGTGGGGTGGGTGGTGCGATGTGCGAGGTGCGAGTACAGCAGAAAAGAAAATTTGTAAATAACAATAAAGAATAGTGGTCATCAAAATGAGCCATTAAGAGTAAATATGAGCCTCAATATACGTAAACGTTTCACGGCCTTGCCTGATAAACTTGATGTATTTATTTAAATATATTGACTTATTTACGTCTCATCAACTGTACAACGTAACATACATACCACTTATACAATATACATGCACAGTTGACATTCCATATATTATTATAAGAGACGACACACTTCCACTTCTCACAATACCGTGACATTCTACACACGTGTACAGTGGAACCTCTCCAAACCGGACACCATGTGAGGTCCCCAGGGTGTCCGATTTGGAGATGCTCCACTGTAAATCAGACATGGATGCTTCATGACACAGCATAATGTTTTGCAATCATGAAAAGTCGATGTAATCAGAGATACATAACAGTGAAACACATCTAAGTTAAACATCCACATGTTTGCGAGTGTCCGGTTTAGAGGGGCTCAGCGGAACCTCTCTAAACCGGACACCCTGGGGGACTCCCAGTGTGTCCGGTTTAGACAGGTTCCACTGCCCGGGGGACTCACAGTGTGTCCGGTTTAGACAGGTTCCACTGCCTGGGAGACTCCCAGGGTGTCCGGTTTAGACAGGTTCCACTGCCCGGGGGACTCACAGTGTGTCCTGTTTAGACAGGTTCCACTGCCTGGGGGACTCCCATGGTGTCCGGTTTAGACAGGTTCCACTGCTTGGGGGACTCCCAGGGTGTCCGGTTTAGACAGGTTCCATTGTATTTCTAGAATACGAGCGCCGAAAGACATTTTGGCATGCCTTTCAATAATGAACAAACATTAACATCTGACATGAATGTCAGTAACATCAATCCAATTAAACAAGCATATGCATTATATGGCACTGGCTCGATGACCTTGCATGTCGGGACCGACCAAGTTGTCTTGCCCAAAGACACGCCGAATCGGCTGTACCTACTGAGCTAATCCTGTATATATACCTGCCGTACAAATATCATCGGCCGTTACATTCCAGTCGCCGCTTGTATCGCAGTGTAGGGGATATGGACTGGCGGCAAACCCGGCGTTGCACGTGTAGTCACAGATGGATCCTGTCACTTCCAGGCAACAGCTGCGCCATGAGTGGAATCCTTTGACCGAATCTAGCGCACTACACCGGTTCACTGAAACACATGAGTGTGTGTTGCATTCAATTAATTCGAGCGTGGTCCTTAGTGTTTGAGATCGAAAGTAGTACATAATGAAGTACATAATGAAGAAATAGTGCGAAACATTGTGCTTGCTTTGAGCTGACCTTTTGTGATTACTGGCGAATTCCGGATTGGAATTATTAGAAACACATATACATGTAGTCCTGCAACAGAAATACTTAAAGAAATTTCATCTTACTGCCTGTCATCGTATTCACACGTCACGTGACCCTGTCATTCATTGATCCATTTTCGGGAGTTTGCTTGTTTAATCAAGCATGCCTTCTGAGTCATGGGAATTTCTTACGTGGTAGATAACACATTGCTTGCTCCTCATATGTTACTGTCAACAAGGTAATTCTTTATGAAAATCCTAGTCTGGCAGAAAGTACTCCATTCCATATGTATTTTAAATAAATTTCTATTAAATTAAGTTGTGACAATTAATGGTGGAATGTAACCTATAGTAGTCAGATAGAGCTATCATTAAGTATGTAGAGCTCGCATTTATGTTTGAGTTTATGTAGATTTGGCGTACCAGGAACGCCAAATCTACATAAACTCAAATAATTATTTCTAGGTCTAAATAATTATAGCGAGCATTAACTATTGAGAGCTAGCTCGAAATCATTGTGAAGAGCTATATCCAAGTAAAGTACTGAAAGTACTGAAATATGTTATCTCGACATGTGTGGTAAGCTAACTTTGTGAAACGTATTGGTGTAACTTGCAGGGTCTGTACTGAAATATATAGAAAATCGTCCACCCCATTTTACTGCCAGCTCCGTACGTACTGTCCCGTGAGACCTAAATATACAAGCTGGTGTATTCATACGCACGAAATGTCTTGATTAGTATCTTCCAGAATTTAACTGATAAACTGAGCACAAAACTGTGAAAACTATAGAGAATAGTATATGTAGAGTTTTAGGTAAAAAAGCAAGACAGACCAAAACGCCATAGGATAAGTTGGCACAGGGCACTATTTCCTTGGTCGTACTCGCCGATTATGCGTAGCACGATCAATAGCTGCCCCCACAATCATTTGCGTGACACACTACGAGGGGTGTTCCAATAATAATGACATTGATGCATTATTTTGCTCAGATCGTGCAATCCATGTGTGAAAACATATTGTGCCGGTAGTGTAGTCATTGACTCGTGTCACAGGTAAAAATCGGACTCATACGTTCACTGACCTCGGTGCAATGTACATGTCTTTATATCGTACTCGTTACACTATATAGAAAATGACTGGCAATAGAGCTGATAAATGCGTTAGAGATTAGGGCCTATATAAAAGGAAGGTCTCTGCTTGGTCTGAAGGCAAACGACATCCACCAACAGGTGTATGAGATTTATGGGGAAGGTCAAATGTCCCTCAGATCAATTTTTAGGTGGGTTGCTAAATTTCAGTCGGGACATCAGCAGGTGAAAGATGCTGCTCGTCCAGGTCGTCCTAGGACATTTAACACTAAAAGTAATGTAGAGAACAATCGTGTTATTCTCAAAAACGACGTTAGGTTGACTAAGTATTTAGCACGTGTTCATGGAATTTTGAAGAAACACCTGAATGTTAGCAAGATAACTGCGCGATGGATACCCCATTTGTTGACAACTGAGCAAACGAACGCCCGGTTAACAATGGCAAAAACACTTCTTAAAATATAGCCATCATACAATAAAAAGGATTTTGCAAACGTAGTTATTGGTGATGAGACCTGGGTTCATTATTTGGAACCAAAATAGAAGGTCTCAAACATAATTTGGGCCACGAAAATTGCAAGACGCCCAAGCATTGCCAAAAAGAACTAGAACAGTTAAGAAGGTCCCCCAAAGGGTAGAACAGTCACAGGAATGTTCTATAAAAATGTCGTACTGAACAACTTTAGGAATTATTACAAACGCCGTCGTGCTACAACAGGCCTAAAATACATACGCCTTCTCCACGACAATGCTCCAGCCCACAAGGCATGTATTGTGACAGAAAGAAAATGTCACAGTTCTTCCACACCCACATTACTCTCCAGACCTGGCTCCTCTTCAGGACTATGACAAATGTTTTCAGAACTGGATCGAGAGACTCAAACTGTTTGTTTTGTACAAGGGGGAGTATTTTGAAGGGACTTGTAAGATAAAATAATCGCAAATACTTTCAGTTTGGTTATACAACATCTAATGACATTACTTTTGCAACACCTCTCGTATCCTATCTCGAGTGACATAAAATATAAAAATACTTATACACGCATTGTATATAGTTATGGTACATGTATGCTAATAATATACAGTGCAACCTCTCTTCAACAGCCACCCATGGGAAGACGCAAACTGACAGTTGTAGAGAGGTGGCTGTTGTAGGGAGGTTAATGCTGAATTCAATTTTGGCGTCCGCTGTTTATTTATTTGTTTCGATAATTCTCATCAAAAACATGCTTTGGCAATGATTCTAAAATGCTGTCAAAACATGTTTTTATTGAGAAAGAAGGCAAAAGCAACAGCAGACGACACTTTTCGTGCTCAGCAGTCTGAGGGTTAGATACAGAGGAATATCCATTTGGGATATAAAATAGCGGCTGTCATAGAGAGGGGGCTGTTGTAGAGAGGTGGCCGTTCGGGGAGGTTCGACTGTATTCTATTTAGTTTCTATTCGATAAAATCGCACCATTCGTCAGACTATTCCTTTAATGATTCACACATAGTGAGATTACCATTAGTGCACGTTTTGCCATCACTTCCGGTTGTCGTTCCGTCTGAACATGCGCATTTCCGTCCGCTGCTCTGTGGTAGACAAATTGTGCTGCATCCGCCATTACATTTGCCACAGAAATCGTGTCCTGGAACAGGAAATACTGGGTACATGTATTTATACATATAATAGTCAGATACATGTAATAGTCAGATACAAATACAAAATATACAATTACAGATATTCACCCTCTTTTGCTCTTGCAGTACTGGGTAGAAATCACTGTTCTATTAAAACTTCATGGTTGAGAGGTACATTAATGAGAGACCTGAATTTTCAATAAAAAAACTTGCACGTGTTATTAAAGAAAGACAGTAATACTTATAATAAACCCGCAGATGACAATGTCACTCTCCAGCGCTGCAAGAGCCAAAGTTTGACTTAGCAAATGTAATACATGTAATTGATTATATGTTATCATTCATATTACCCATGATCCAACTGAACTGATCCCACTCTGTAAAAAGTTCAATCCTACTGTGCATCTACATGTTTAAATCGTGTATTAACCCTTTCAATACTACAGCCGTTTATATAGGTGTTTTTAAACAGTGTATATCCAGACGAGCCGGCTCATCAGGATCTGCACTAATTTTCATATTTGTTAAAAAAAAAGAGAACAATTATAAATAGATTATTTGAAAAATATTTTGTGTTGAATGGAATTGACCGAAAATTAACATATTATATATAATCCATTCCAGTTATTTAGGGCCATTACGCAAACATTGTATTAGCGAGCCTACCTCACCAAACCCACGGTTACCTATGTAAACAGCGGGTTTGGTGAGGTTGCCGCGCAATAGGTAATGCGGTCAACTAGGTCAGGATGCAGTGACTATTTTCAATCAATAACTTATGTTGTAAGCGATTGTAATGTGTATTTTCAATATTTATATTATTAAAATGTATCATATCGGTACCCCTTTAAGTAATATTTGTATATTTTAAATGTAATGATGTTGTCATGAAGCGCATGAATATAAGTATTAATTAATCCAGTTTATATTGAGGCAAATCACACAGCCTAAAAACATAGTGCTGGAGTATAAACCATAGTATCGTATATTATTCATAAGTATATCACTATTAAACATTAATTACAATATGTATGCATATTATTAAAACAGTAGATGCTACCGCTGTTTCACTGTATGTGATTATTTATAACAAAATATTTTTTTTATTCGTCCGCGTACGGATTTCTGTCACACAAAGCGCCATTTTCAGTTCATATTTTGACCTGTGCATATGAACCGGACTAAGTTTAAACAACGCTCGATTCCGTCCAATTCAGATTTCTCTGCAGAATGTTCAGACTAACTACATATTAAGCAATGTTGCTAAATAAGTGTTAACGGCTGGAACATGGTTATCACTAAAAGAAGAAACCACAGTCGTATTATTGAAAAATAAGATTTACCTGAGACCTCATGGAGGCCGCCATTAATCCAGTGTAAACAATAGACCTTGTGATCCCATTTCCTGAGTAGCCCCCGCTTAGTGAAACGATGTGCTAATCATGATATTATGTTCCCCAATAATTGGAAACGGTTTGAATTTCTCGGTAAAAACTACGAAAGTCATAAAAAAATAACGATGTATATTTAACATTGGATACGCTTAAACGGTATTACTCTCTCATCGGATCGTCAGTTGTCGTCGATAGCGATTTAACGTACTGATCTGGTCTTAATTTATTGTCAACTTTCAACGCCATTTACAGAATATATGGTTAATTTTGGAAATAAATAACGGCAAATTACGATGACGTCTGCTCTGAAATATCTGTCAACATGCGGACGTAATTTAAGGAAATCGATTATATTTTAAGGCTACATCTGTGACTAATTACGAATTTATGTATGGTCTTTGGCAACACCCGACACATTACACAGATCTAGTTGTAAATACACGTCGCTTTGTGTGGGGAAAAAATCGATAATGCGTAGTTGTGTGTGACGAGGTGTTGATCTGATGCACCACACAGCTGTGACCCTTAGGCAATGTTTTGAAATTGACGTGTCGTTTTGATGTGTGCCGCAACACCTCACTGTCGGAGACAACATGACAATTAACGATATACTCTCGATTATACACAGATCTATTAGACGGCTGGTTATTTAAAATAAAGAGTAGTTCAGTACACCTTCGCCGATATCGTTTTTAGAAAATCAGTAATATTTTCCGTAAATGGTGTTGAAAAGTTGACAAAAATTCTATCACCGTATTTAGTTGTGCCGATATTGTTTTCAAAAATCAGTAATTTTTTTCCGTAAATGGTGTTGAAAATTGACAAAATATATAGCCGCATTTCTCCGATATTCGTTTAGAAAATCACCAATATTTTCTGTAAATGGTATTGACACAAAATGCAGCGTTCACGCGGAATTCAAATAAAATACAAAATAATAATTTAATAAATAGACGCCGATGGCTACTGTGTTTGCGGCCAGTGAATTCTGGTCGTGGTAGCCACAGGCGCAGTTCGAACAGTGTTGTGAGCAGATGGAGGACAATAATTATTTCAAATTCATAAAAAAATGTTTGCTGTCCGAAAATTAATTAATTGTGACAGCCAAAACAAAAAGATTTTGGGACAGTAAAACATTATATGGTATAGACAGTATAGACAGTACCTCAAACTTAAAAAAACAGTAACAAACTGTCTGTGTATATATTACTTAAACTTAAAACATCAGTAACAAACTGTCTGTGTATATATTACTTAAAGACAGACACTTTAATTGTTGGTAAGTTTCTATCAATTTATAGGTATTTTTATTAAAATCATAAAATTGTGAAAAGAAAATATTAAAAAATATTAAAATCACAAAAATAATATATATGGACAAATTTTTTTTTATACCACGTCGAGGTTTGAACCCCCGACCCTTTCGAGAATCGGTAATTAAATCATTGAAGTCGGCGACCTTAACCTCACGACTGTTGCGCCATTTATGACAATCACAGTTATACAGAAGTGCCATCAGTATTACGCCACCATTTGAACGTAATAATTATTAAATTATTTGCAACTCCATCTACAACAATACCGTTACAGAGAAACGCTATTGAAACAACATGTATTAGTACCCATAACATAACAAAGTAATGTATCATTATATATCACAGGAGATAGCTTAAAACTATATATCCTAATCATAAACAGAACAATCCGCTTGGCTCGTATGAAAATAGTTCGCGTGATATTGATTATCTCCCTTGCCGAAAGTAGTTCAGTGATTTATTAATTCCAAATAAGACGTGTTTGCGTAATGGCTGAAAGGGTTAAATGTTACAGTTGTTACAAAACGCGGCTGGTTCCGTCATATCATGGTCTAAATGCTTGAACCTGTATTACTCTGTGTATATTATATTCTTCTTCTAGATTCATATTTATAATGTCTTTATTTCCCAAACCTATAATATGAGGTGGAATGGGGAGTGGGGAGGGGGTGGGGAAGGTGTTAAAACAAAGAAAGGAAGAAATAAAAAACGCACAAAAGCAGAGATTTATTATAGCACCCGCAACTAGCTCAGCTGAAGATGAAATCTTATTTTGGTATTTTTGTTACATAAATTAAACTTTTGAAATGATAAAGTCTTCCCAAATTTTTGTAAAGTTTTCAAGTTTGTTGGCGATTATTGCTGCCTTCCTGAATGTTTCATACAATAGTTGAATTCTATGCTTCAGTATGCTGAGACTTGGTACTATTTTTGAACACCGGCAATACTAGAGATAGTATTTAGTTTCTAATAGTATTAATTGTTTGAAGATACTTATTGTTTTTTCCCAAAGATGAACGATTTTTCGTTAATTGTAATAGTTATATTTTTGATCGCTAACCATTCTTGAAGTTCCCTAAATATGTTGTTTGTAACCTTACAATCCCAAAACAAATGTTTTATTGTTTCCGAGAACTTCTTACAGAATGTACATAATGGACTACTGACAATTGTAATCTTATTTAGGAAATCATTTGTGGCCAGAATATTGTGGTTTATTCGGTACTGGAACCATTTTCGAATTGTGTCTTTTGTTATGATATGCGGCCATAAATATATTTTCTTCCATATTTCATTGTTAAAATTATAGGTGGAGTTCCATTTAATTTTACCAGCTGGAGTTTCAGAATTGGAGTTTAATGCGAGGTACATGTCTTTTGTCCCGGTTTTGTTTTTTAGGTATATTTTTAGTTTGTATGGAGTAAATGTCATTTGTAACTTTTTTTCGATATTGATAAGTTTCAAACTTTTACCCCAATCTTTTATTGCTTTGACAAGGCCATAATATTGAAGAAAGTTTATATTTATGTTGAAATTGTTTTTAAGTTCATTTTGAGAGGCAAAAGTTACATCAATTTTGATAATGTCATTTATAAAACATATTCCCTTATCAAACCATGCCTTATTGAAGAAGGTTGTCCCACATTTTATGTCCTTATTAAAAAATAATGGGCTAGAAAGAAATGCATCCATGTTTATCGGCTTAAGCTTATTTTGTAATGTTAGATGAGCTTTTAAAACATCCCGCCAAAAAAGGTTTGAAATTGTTCCTATTTTTTGTTCGATGTACATATCTCCCAATTTAAAAATATTATCTGTATCAATTTCTGTATTTAAAATGTTTATACATTTGTATTTGTTGCACACTATTCCTCTTACCCATGTTGTTTTTAAAGACGATATATAGTCCTCAATATTTGGCATTTTTAGTCCGCCATCCTCATATTGTTTGCATGTGATAGTGCCTTTTACTCCTGATTTAACTTGCCATAACAATTCATACATAATGCTACTGATATGTTTAACACATGTTTGACTGGGGTTAGGTAGGGATATAAACAGGTGATTTAAAGATGGCAGAAGAAGAGACTTTATGACTGATTCGGCCTAATGGTGTTAAGTACCTTTTGTTCCAGCTGTTGATTTTTTCTTTTATGAGCCTCATTGTTTCCGACATATTGTCCTGACATATATTTTATAATTTTATGATTTTTGCGTATTCGGTCAATACAAAGTTCGTTACCTGATAAAACTATATTAATGCAGTCTGCCTGGAAAACATGATAAACTGTCTTACAATTCGTTCGTTCGTCTGATATTTAAGGGTGGGAAGTGGTTAGAACACCTCCATACCCGGTTGTGTTACAAATCTGCTTGAGCAGTTTGAACTCCATTTATTGTTTGCCCTAGTTGCTCGACCAATGAAAGCATAGTATTTCGTCTCAATTGATAACCTAGTGCGACTATTTCAAACGGCCTACAACGTAGTCGTATCGCAAGTCGAAGGCGCGTATGGGCGGGACTTGTATTGAGACAGACATGTGCACGCGAAGAAGGAGGGGCAACCAATAAGTAAGTTGTAGTTCAACTAAGCAATTTTTAATAAACAATTTTATTAAAAATTCAACATGTGAACTATAATTATTACTAACAAATCTGCTTCCGCATTTTTAACTCCATTTTCAAGCACATTTGTAGGATATTTACAAATTACTCTATGTTGATTTAGAGTAAACAGTGTAGATCCAGTACAGACACATTGCCGGTCACGTGAAAGTAGGTTCTACAACGTACACGTGCATATGAAAAACAGCAGTAGCAGATAACACATATACATGTATATGGAGTGTTAATGGTAACCCTGCCAACACCACAGGCCTGTATAGTGGTATTGGCAAAAAGTGTAGATCCCGATGAGCCGGCTCGTTACGAGCCGCCTCATCAGGATCTACACTTTTTGCAAGTAATTTTCATATTTTTTTAAAACGAAAACACCCCAAGTTCATAAATAGACTGGTCTGAAAATAATTTGTTGACGATTGGATTGGTTGCAAAATGAACATATTAAAATCCATTCCAGTTGCTTAGGGGTGAAAGGGTTAAAAGGCCTCTGGGATCCAGTTGTGTTTAATATGCAAAGTATAGTCATTGGCAATCTAACAAGACTGGCGAAAACCGCAGGCAAATATTCCACCTCTGTCAGAAGTTATATAGGTTTTAATTTTAAATTAACTTGGATTATGCAGCACTTACTGTGACGTCATAGACGGCACATACCTACGTATTATACCTGTTTTATGTATTTTAATTTAATTTCTAACATATTATTTAATTTCATTAATTACATAAATACACATTAAAAGGAACAAAAGACATTGCCAAGTACTATAATGTGCATATGAAACACAACTGCATTCCGTATGCCCTTTAAGTCATATAGTAATGTATAGAGACGGTTTCCGCAAATAAACACCGGTATTACATAGCTCACAAATAGAGGATATTCATATTTTTGCAACGAATATGACATACATGTATATGTGCATAGAGTGGTGTGAGTCGAGTGGTGTGAAATGTCCATATTTCACGAGTGCCGTTAAATATTCTATTTATTATATACCGCTCCATGGAAATTAGCAGTTTTTTTAGACTGTATACGGTAATGAATGTGTGTTTGCAGCATATTTGCGCTGTTTTATTTCTAAATACAGAATAAGAATATAGATAGCGGAAGTAGTCGTATGTTCACCGGAAGTTGTTTATTTCCTCGATGAGAACATATGACTTTTATTTACATCGTATAACTATGTATTTCATGGGTAGGTATATAATAAAAAGATATATTTGGCTTCAATGATAATTGCTTCGTAAGAGTGATGTGATATGCCACAGTTAGATCACGGTTCGTCCGCATGTACAGGAGATAATATCGATCGTACATGCGGACGAACGTGATATAACTGTGTTATCCCATCATCATGTCCATACGTTGCCCAGGTGCTGTGTAAAATGCAGAGTTTTATTATTATTATTATTAGTGTTTAACGGTCTATCAACAGCTAAGGTCGTGTAAGGCTAGGCAAACTGGTTCTATCACGTTTTAACCTGCTGCATTGGGGGGAATCCTAAAATCAGAACGGAATATTTACATCGAGAACAAATATATTCAGCCCTAAAATTAGAATAACCTGACCTGGTGCCAGGTCCATACCACACCACGACACTTGGCATCTTCCCCTAAAATAGGATTATGAATATCGTAATACACACATAAGGGGCATAACCAGATTCAACTTTCACATACAAAATGCCAAAGACGTATGTGAGGGCCAAACCAAATATCCAGTCGGGATTCCGGTAAGGATGAACCCCGATCGTTAAATTACCCATCACATGCTTCCACCTGCCACCCACGTAAATGCAGAAACAAAACTGGAATGTACCAAAGATGTACAGTAATAAACGAATATAACATCTCTTGTAAATGTATACAAGGAGTTGTCATCTCCGACATCTTTCTATGTACAAGCCATCGCACAGTTTCACCACTTCAAGCATTTATAGCACACTGTTGTGATATCTGTCTATGATGTATTGCTCCACATTTCAGTACATTTTCTGTCATATTATTTGCTGTATGTGTCAAACAAGACATACAACAAATAATAGGACAGACAATAAAATGAGATATGGTGCAATACATCATATATATATATATGACAACAACGTGCTATACATATTATGCCAGCAAACTATGCAATAGGCAAGATATATGAGTATTTCTAGCATCAATCTCAACATAAACGTCAATGTGTAAACTTTTAAATTTGATGCACAGCCTTATTGTTAGTGTAACTGTTACCACAAGTAAATCAATATTTACTTGCATAGTAGCAAGATCACACCAGTGACATTACACTTCCATAACTGCTTACATGTCAATGGATTTGATACAGAATGTACAACATGTTACCGTAATGCATGTATATATATAAAGCACTGTGAAGTTAGCTTACTGTTACACAGCTATTACTGGAATGTAAAAAAATATGACAACATATCAACAAACAAAGAAAAAATCAGACTTTGTATATATGGGTGATGAAAAGAACGCATAGGACGTCGATCTTTAATGCTGTTGGCACATATTTATATGTGTTGTGGTATGTGTCAAACGCCACAATATGTAAAACTGACCGATGGCTTGTACGCACTCAGAATGCCGACATAGCAACTCGATGCGCCGTATAATATACAGTAAGAAGTTATTGTTCACATATACATGTATGTTATACACATATCCATTCACATTTACGAACCAATTATGTTTCAATCGAATGATAATCTGGGGGCCGTTTCACTAAACTTTGTACGACTAAACTGTTCGTGAGTTCAAAACTATGATAGTCTGTAAATTTCACAATAGCAATATGTTCTTGTAAACAATTATTGGATTTACATTTATTGAGCATATGCTGCATATGCAGCTTATGCTCAATAAATGTAAATCCATCAATTGAAATTTCCAGATGATCCTCTTACGAACATTTTAGTCCTATGAAGTTTAGTGAAGCGGGCCCCAGGTGTCACATGTGTCCTTAAATTCGTTTGACCAATTATATAAGGAAATTCGACAAATCTATTAATAAATATCATATTAAATCATCACTCATGTATGTATGGAAGGTAATATCCAGCCATAATTATATGTGACTTGATGCTTGCGTGCTGATGACATTACAACTTATATTCATGTTATTTCATTCGTCGTTTGTCTTCATTACATTTGAAATCTGCTTGTTGTAATTGTATTTGTCTTTCTTACATGTCCATTATGTTGCTTGCTTTGTTCATTCGTCTTATTTTCATTACAATTATTGATACGTCCTTATTCCTGTCCCTGTTTTATTGCACTAAGTATTTGCAATAGAAAGTAAGAACAAAGCACTTAGCACTTTGAATAAGGCCGAAAGCAGTAAGCACAAAACCGCAGGAAGTAAGCATCAAGCCACAGTTGAAAGCGGAAAGCCGCAAGCAGAAAGCACCAAGCCACAAGCAGAATGATGCAAGCAATATATGGGTTAGTAGTGCGTCAGTATGACGTCAGATGGCACTGCTGTCCGCTCAAGTAATTCTCCCTCTAATCAATTATAGTCCGACATCTGATTGGCTGTTCAAGTCACACCTCCAACGCCCGTGTTGATGTAAGATTTCACCCACAAATTATCACAGCATAGGTTAGAAGACACCAAATAGTTTTACTATATACTTTAACCGAATCCCATCCAATAAGGCCAGTCTCTCCTACTTTCACTATTCGTATGTATGTTGTGGGACCTACTTGTACATGACCTGCAGCCGGTTTGTACTGGTTCTGCATGAATTAAACAATAGGTTCACTTACTCCTAAGAAAGAAAAATCCAACCTCGTCATGTCCCCCAATATTGTTTACATTTTTTATTGGCCACGGAAACTCAGTTTACATCACATGACCAACACCCCCACATGTTTCTCAAGTGAAACTGGGTAGTAATGGATCAAGATTTGCAAGAAAACTGTGTCAGTGACCTCAAAACACCCGCACGACTTTGTTCATACTGGACTACTATTACCCCCTTGACGATTTCGCACCATTTATTATTCTCTCACCTATATTAACTAAATTGCATACGTATGTATGGTGTTTGACATACTAATGTGTTTTATACATACATGTATCCTCATAATTAAATTGCATATGTACGTAATTGAAAACAATCACATTTTTATAGTAAGTTACACATATGGTAACTTACACAGGTTGACTGTCAAACTGGCCCGTTCCCGATGCAAACCAATAACCACACATTTTGCTATTCTCTACTACTTTTATTTTTCTTATGGATGTTGTGTGACCTATTTTCCAATAACCTGCACTTATTTTGCTCTGGATCTTGACTAATTAACATACAGATTTAATTATTGTTGAAGCTGGGGTTCCATCTAGTAGTTACAACATTTTCTTTGTACCACCACTTTTAAAAATTACGAGTGCCAGCTACACAGACATAATTATTTAGTAATCTTTAATGTACTCATAGAGACTCGCGGTGGTATCAAGCTAGTTCCATATGCAATTATTTATATGAACTAAATGCTGAATAAATATTTGTATCGACATATAAAGTATGATATCTTTATCGACATATCATAAAGTATGATATTGCACATAAAAAAGTAAATAAATGGAATAAATAGTTGCTGCCGTTATCATTTTAAGGAAACACGGTTATTGCCCCTGATATCAAACTGGCATTTCGTGTCTGACATCAAAAGTATAATAATGTCAATGAGTACGTCTGGTAATGGTAAATCAATGTTCATTTTCCCAGAAAAATGTTAGATTGAAAGAATAAAGCAAAACATGTCTCCCTATATTATAACCTGGCAAGTAGCACTCTATGTTTAAGGTTAGAGAAATTGAGTATGCAAAAGTAGTCCGGCATACAAAATAGTCCGGGTGTTTTAAGGTCACAGACACAGTTTGCTTGCAAATCTTGATCCATTACTACCCAGTTTCACGTGAGGACCATTTTGGGGTGTTTTTAACACCAGTTTTCAGAATATTTGAAGCATTTAAAAGAAAACAATATTGGGGGACATGCCGAGGTTGGTCCCACATTATCCATACGAATAGTGAAAGTAGGAAAGACTGGCTGGGATTCGGTTAAATTATACAGTGAAACTATTTGGTGTATTTTAACCTAAACATGGCGCAATAGAAAAGGCGGCATCAATCTACATCAACACCGTTAGTGACATGGAACCAATTTAGAGAGCAACGCATTGTAGGACAGGTACCAGTATATTAAATAATTTTAGGGAGAACTATTTGAAGTTTTAGCAACGCACCTGGCGTCATAATGGTTGTTCCCAAATTACTGTAGCGGTGACGGTTGCAATTATTGTTGTCAAGGGGCATGGCTTAGCGAGCTAACAAAGCGCATAGCAAAACAGCGATGCAATACTCGACAAGCGCATGTGTATCCCCCTCCCCAGATACACAAGTAGTTTGAAAAAAGGGTGTTCGAGTTATGCTCTGGAGACAAAATCAGTGACGGAAAAACAAAGGGAGATAACTAAACAATTAGTGATGCAAGAGATGTCATTCTTGCGTGACACACCTTTAGGGTCGTGGTCTATGCATGTGTGTAGTTTCATGAAAATAGTCCAAAGGGTGTTCGAGTTATGCTCCGGACACGAAATCAGTGCACGAAACAACAAAGGGAGATAACTAAGAAATTAACGCCGCAAGAGTTGTCATTCTTACGTGGGACACACCTTTGGGTCGTCTTCTATGCATGTGTGAAGTTTAATAAACTAGAAAATGTGTTCATAGAACACGGATGTCCCACATATCGCTTTGATAATAAATGAGGCCAAATTCCAAGTCAAAATTTTCTTTTACCTGAGCGTTAAAGTTTTTGAAGCACCAAGTATGTGACCTTGACCCTGGGCTTGGCGGGGGCAGGACGAACGTGGATTTGGCACAGGGCGGTATAGGACCATTAGAGCAATGCATATATGAAATATGAAGCTGATCCGTGAAAGAAAACAGAAATTATAAGATATTTACCTGACCGTTAAAGTTTTTGAAGCACTAAGTATGTGATCTTAACCCTGGGCTTGGCGGGGGCAGGACGAACGTGGATTTGGCACAGGGCGGTAGAGGACCATTATAGCAATGTGTATATGAAATATGAAGGAGATCGGTCGAAGGATGAAGAAAGTATGAGACATTTACCCGAGTGTTAAAGTTTTGTGACGGACGGACGGACGGACGACGGGAGGACGGGAGGACGGGACGCACGTTCCTACGAATGAATACTTGTTGGGTTTTTACTCTATAAAAATACCCAACAAGAGTACCCAACACTATCCTAACCCTACCCAATAAGATCCCCGTACGCTTACAACAAGTACCCATTCGTGTGTGCGGACGGACGGACGGACAAGGGTAACACTAAATGCCCCCTCCACTATCGTGGTGGGGCATACAAATATTCCAAAGGGTGTTCGAGTTATGCTCTGGATACAAAATCAGAGCACGAAACAACAAAGGGAGATAAGTAAACAAGAATTCCGCGGAATCAAATGCCTCGCCTTGTCCCGCCTTGACCTCGAGCCTGGGCCCGAAAGCAATTTTCACTGGCCCGAACATATTATACAATTATTGACTAGTGAGCCATAGAATATCCGATTATATTCTATGGCTCACTAGTAAATAATTGTTTTATTATATGATAATAGTCTGTATATAGCACTTACGACCTTATGCTACTAGACAAAAATTGAAAAATAATTTGAAAAATAAAATGAAAAAAAAAAATGGAAACAAAAAGTTTAAAACTTAAAAATAATAATGCTTGCTACTGGAGCCCAGAATTTTCGTTTAATAGTCCTATATTTATCTACATATATCTGCACAGGTCCACATACTGCCACAATATTGTCAACACAGTTTACGGAAATGTAATAATGTACCTGTATAAATTACCTGTAATAAGTTAGTGGTCAGTTAACTAGATGGCCGCGGCCTGCATGTCGCGCCTTGTGGCGAGGCATGGACACTAAAAAAAAAGATATAGTATAACGAAAAACTTTAACCAAAAAACTTAAGCAAAAACTTTAATCGGACACACGTAAGTTCCGACTATATCGCGCTTTCCGCAAGCGGGTGCGAAAAAAACTTTAACCAAAAACTTCAAAGTAATTTGACCTTGACATTGGGCACAGGGGCCGCACGGGAGGGAGGTAGAATGAAAATATAGATGATGATAAACACCCATGTGAAGTTTCAAGGTAATGGGCAAAGCAGTTGCAGAGATATAGTATAACGAAAAACTTTAACCAAAAAACTTAACCAAAAGACTTAACCAAAATACTTAACCAAAAACTTGAACCAAAAGACTTAACCAAAGAACTTAACCAAAAACTTCAAAGTAATTTTACCTTGACATTGGGCACAGGGGCCGCACGGAAGGTGGGTAGAATGAAAATATAGATGATGATAAACACCCATGTGAAGTTTCAAGGTAATGGGCAAAGCAGTTGCAGAGATATAGTATCACGAACAAATTTAACCAAAATAACCAAAAACTTTAACCAAAAATCTTAACCAAAAACTTAACCAAAAACTTTTAACCCAAAAACTTAACCAAAAACTTCAAAGTAATTTGACCTTGACATTGGGCACAGGGGCCGCACGAGAGAGTGGTAGAATGAAAATATAGATGATGATAAACACCCATGTGCAGTTTCAAGGTAATGGGCAAAGCAGTTGCAGAGATATAGTATAACGAAAAACTTTAACCAAAAAACTTAACCAAAAAACTTAACCAAAAACTTTAACCAAAAATCTTAACCAAAAAATTCAAAGTAATTTGACCTTGACATTGGGCACAGGGGCCGCACGGAAGGGGGGCAGAATGAAAATATAGATGATGATAAACACCCATGTGAAGTTTCAAGGTAATGGGCAAAGCAGTTGCAGAGATATAGTATAACGAAAAACTTTAACCAAAAAACTTAACCAAAAAACTTAACCAAAAACTTTAACCAAAAAACTTAACCAAAAACCTTAACCAAAAACTTTAACCAAAAAACTTAACCAAAAACTTCAAAGTAATTTGAACTTGACATTGGGCACAGGGGCCGCACATGAGGGGGTAGAATGAAAATACAGATGATGATAAACACCCATGTGAAGTTTCAAGGTAATGGGCAAAGTAGTTGCAGAGATATAGTATAACGAAAAACTTTAACCAAAAAACTTAACCAAAAAACTTAACCAAAAACTTTAACCAAAAAACTTAACCAAAAACTTCAAAGTAATTTGACCTTGACATTGGGCGCAGGGGCCGCACAGGAGGGGGGTAGAATGAAAATACAGATGATGATAAACACCCATGTGAAGTTTCAAGGTAATGGGCAAAGTAGTTGCAGAGATATAGTATAACGAAAAACTTCACCAAAAAACTTAACCAAAAAACTTAACCAAAAACTTTAACCAAAAAACTTAACAAAAAACTTCAAAGTAATTTGACCTTGACATTGGGCACAGGGGAAGCACGGAAGGGGGTAGAATGAAAATATAGATGATGATAAACACCCATGTGAAGTTTCAAGGTAATGGGCAAAGCAGTTGCAGAGATATAGTATAACGAAAAACTTTAACTAAAAAACTTAACCAAAAAACTTAACCAAAAACTTTAACCAAAAAACTTAACCAAAAGCTTCAAAGTAACTTGACCTTGACATTGGGCACAGGGGCCGCACAGGAGGGCGGTAGAATGAAAATACAGATGATGATAAACACCCATGTGAAGTTTCAAGGTAATGAGCAAAGTAGTTGCAGAGATATAGTATAACGAAAAACTTTAACCAAAAAACTTAACCAAAAAACTTAACCAAAAACTTTAACCAAAGAACTTAACCAAAAACTTCAAAGTAATTTGACCTTGACATTGGGCACAGGGGCCGCACGGGAGGGGGGTAGAATGAAAATATAGACGATGATAAACACCCATGTGAAGTTTCAAGGTAATGGGCAAAGCAGTTGCAGAGATATAGTATAATGAAAAACTTTAACCAAAAACTTTAACCAAAAAACTTAAGCAAAAACTTTAATCAAAGAACTTAACCAAAAACTTTAACCAAAACACTTAACCAAACAACTTAACCAAAAACTTTAACCGGACACACGCCAAAGTGCCGACTATATCGCGCTTTCCGCAAGCGGGCGCGACAACAAATTGAAAAAGAATGTAAAAAAAAAAAATGGAAAAAAAAAATTAAATTTAAAAAAAAAGAAAAAATAATGCTCCCTACTGGAGCACAGAATGTTTTTTTAATAGTCCTATATTTATCTACATATCATATATGCACAGGTCCACATATTGCCACAATATTTTCAACACAGTTTACGGAAATGTAATATAATCATTTACCTGTATAAATTAACTGTAAGTAGTCAGTGGTCAGTTGCACATGCTAGCACATGCACAGGTGAATAGTCTGTATATAGCACTTACGACCTTATGCTACTCGAAAAATTAAAAATAATAATGCTTGCTACTGGAGCCCAGAATTTTTCTTTAATAGTCCTACATTTATCTACATATATCTGCACAGGTCCACATAATGCCACAATATTTTCAACATAGTTTACGGAAATGTAATATCCAATGTAGTAATTTACCTGTATAAATTACCTGTGGTCAAGAGTGGTCAAGACTGGACATTTGCACATGCTAGCAAATGCACAGGCGAATGGTTCTCCCAGTGTCTATTGTTCTCTCTACATGAGAAAACGGGTCTTCATGCATTATTGTCCAGTTTGTAGAGTGCGCAAAACAAAAAAGGGAGATAACTAAACAATTAGCTACGCAAGAGTTGTCATTCTTGTGCGCGACACACCTCCGGGTCGTGGTCTATGCATGTGTGAAGTTTCATGAAAATATTCCAAAGGGTGGTCGAGTTATGCTCCGGACAGGAAATTAGTGCGCGAAAACAAAAAAGGGAGATAACTAAAAAATTAGCTATGCAAGAGTTGTCATTCTTGTGCACGACACACCTTCGGTTCGTGGTCTAATTGAATGTGTGAAGTTTCATAAACATATTCCAAAGGGTGGTCGAGTTATGGTCAATCAGTGCGCGAAACAAAAAAGGGAGATAACTAAAAAATTAGCTATGCAAGAGTTGTCATTCTTATGCGCGACACACATTCGGGTCGTGGTCTATGCATGTGTGAGGTTTCATGAAAATATTTAAAAGGGTGGTCGAGTTATGCTCCGGACACGAAATCACTGCGCAAAACAAAAAAAGGGAGAATAACTCAAAAATTTAGCTATGGCAAGAGTTTGTAATTCTTGTGCGCGACACACCTCGGGTCGTGGTGTATGCATGTGTGAAGTTTCATGAAAATATTCCAAAGGGTGTTCGAGTTATGCTCCGGACAAGAAGTGTCTGCGGTGGACGCGGACGAGGACGCGGCCCGCTGTCAAATCCATAGTATCCCCCGACGGAGTCCGGGGGATACAATAATGGAACTCCGGATGTCACTAACAATGAAGCATCAAGCCACTTCGAATGTAATCAACACAAACGCATTGAAACAGTACGAATTAATAAAGCATCAAGCCACATACATAGAAATGTAATAAGACGGATATAACTTAGAATGTCATCAGCCAACAAGCATCAAACCACATATAATTGTAATAAGACGTCTATAACTTAAAATTTCATCAGCCAGCAAGCATCAAGCCACATTTAATTGTAATAAGACGGATAGAACTTAAAATGTCATCAGCCAGCAAGCATCAAGCCAAATATAATTATGGCGGATATTACCTTCCATATGTAAGAGCCTCTGTATACTATATGCTGCTGATCCTAGAGAAATGGAGATTATGGGTTTTGCGACCAGTGTTGATCCAGATCAGTTTGTGCAACCGCACAGTCTGATCAGGATCTGCACTGTTCGCCGTTCCATCAATGAAACACCCGGCATGTTTCTAACAAGCAATAGGAGTGTGTGTGCTATGTGATCAGGAGCTACAGTGGTCACAAATCCCATAAACCCCATTTCTCCAATCGCAGCCACATATGAGGCACACCATGCGAACATCTGCATAATTTAATTAAAACAAAATACAATATATTTCCATAAATAAAATCAAAAGTTAAAGAAATTTTGTCAACTTTTGACGCCATTTAAGGAAAATATTGTAAATTTTGTAAACGTATTTAATGAAATTACGCAGATGTCCGAAGGTACAGAAATCACATGGCGTGTATCATATTACCTGGCGGTGGGGGTTTCCACACATAGAGACTGGAAAGGGATCCGAAGGCGGCCAACTCCATCACAACAGAAAAATCCTCGCCATCCGCCTTGTTGATTCTCGATATATGTCTGTATGTAAAGTGACCGTCTCAGATGATGTCTCAGATATACAATAAATATGTGTTTTTTTTTCACTTGATGCACAGTAAATGACATATATCAATCAATTGCAGCATTGTATTTGATAACATTTCCATAAACATGCGTTATATTCAATTGTTAAATGGCTGCCGTTGTTTGACACCGCTCACAGTCGTTTTCAAACGTACAACGCGTGCTGTTTGACCATGGCTGTAGGCAATGCTCATTCCGGGGCCAAGCCAACACATACGTAATGCATGTGTCGTCTCATGACGTTACCAGAAAACACCAGACCAGTTCATAACGGTCGCATTGGAATTTCGAAATTGACGCGTCTGCATCATGCGACATGTACTGCGGCGCCGGAATATGTATATGTGTAAATCAGTTGTTTGTATGGAGCAGACTATCGATGTACCGAAAGTATTGCATAAATGCTCAACTTTAATGATATTTCCAACTTTAATGATATTTCCAATGTTACGGCCTTGGGGTTCAACATTTCCCTCGTGCCACGGCAAACGTTTACACACGGCTGGACATTGTCGAACCTTATATTCATTTCAATTCAATGTATTACACTCAATCTACTGTGCATGGTATCATGAGGTGTAAGAGAAAACATGGAGAATAGTAGGTTAGTGCCGTGAATGGGAAAAATAGCTGGCAATGCATAGGAAACGGGATGGGCGATGATCTGCCGAGCCCATCCTGTTTCCGTGCCGCGTCAGATATCCCCCACACCCCCCGATTCACGGCACGAGCCTACTATTCTATTTATCCCATCAACTCTACAAATAACTTTCAAATGCAAATAATAACGCCAGCCGCATCTTCTAAATCCGAGAAGCGAACAGCACATATTCATACGCAGTGATTAGGTCGTATTGACAGAATATCAAAAATATTTCATGGCACCGCGTTTCACGGCACACACGCACTGTGTTGACGGGATAAAGTGTAATATTAAACGAGGCTTAATCATTCTCGTAAACGAGTACATGTAAAACAAGAGTGCCGAAGGTCACAATATACGCCCATCCAGGTGTAGCTGGTATACAAGGGGGATAACTCCGTGGAAAAAGAAATCAGTAACACTGATGGGTATACCCTTCAGAAACTAAAACTTGACATAAAATTAATGTAAATTGAACAAGAGTGTCGAAGGTCATACTATCGAGGAACGTCGAGGCATGGCCATACAACAAGGGGAGATAACTCAATAGAGTTCAATTTCTTGCCGTGACAAACATGTGTACCACATTTGGTTATGCTCCGTCAAGTAGAACTCTAGTTATTGTGCGGACAAGAATAGAGAGTGCTCAAATTAATACAAAGGGTCACCAACGTGTGATAAGTCATCAACAATTTAAAAAAAACAACATGGTTTGACATCGTTCCGTGATAAATATATATACATAATTTGGTTGCGATCCGTCAAGTAGAACACGTTATTGTGTGCAGAAGGATACAGAGTGCAACACATACAAATGGCCGCCAAGGGGAGATACGTCATCGGAAAGTTTTGTAAATAAATACGCTTCGTCGTCTTGCCGTGGTAACGTGATAAATATGTATAGCGAATTTGGAAACGATCCGTCAAGTAGAACTAGTTATTGCGTGAACAAACTGTGCCCGCCTACCAGCCTGCCCGTACAAGGTGATTACATAATACGTCTCGCTTTTTTGCAAACGGGTGCATGTAAAAAGTATGCGTAACTCATAATGAAACACGTCGACTATCGTCTTGGTTACCATGCAGTTACCGGGGACCGGGGGGGAGGGGGTGGAGGGGGGGGGGTGGGGTGGGCGTTTCATTAAACTTCGTGCGACTAAAATTGGCGTTTCACTAAACTTCGTGCCACTAGAATTTTCGTAAATGCTCATTTAGGTTAGTCTGGAAATTTCAATTGATGGGTTTACAAGAAAACATTGTTACTGTGAAGTTTACAGACTACCATTATTTTGCACTTACGAACATTTTAGTCGTACTAGTGAAACGTGTCCCAGAATTATCTGTTCACTAAACACCACGACGTCCAGTGTCTCGTCGTTCAAATGAGTTGTAACAGCAGTCTCTACGAACGTCGTCGGTCCGTCGGACATGTCCGTTAAAATTGCCGCAGGTCCGACGGTAAACCGGAAGTCGGCGGACCAAATGTCCGACTATATAAAATATTTGTCTTACTTTTTTATTCTAACCTTCAATGTAATCACCTTCGTTGAGTATGCG
>CM055278.1:60144998-60161958 GCA_029237695.1 Conchocele bisecta | reverse complement strand
CAAAATCTGTACCGTATATAGGAAAACTGTATAGAAAAATGTAGAAAAAATGGCTAAGTTAAAAGGTGTATTTTTGTTAAAAAATATTTTTTCGGCATAAAAACACCAAAGTGCACATCTTCAATATGAAAAAATGTAGAAGACGGTGTATAGTTTCAGAAACGATGATGAACGGGTTTCGGAGGGAATTGTGTTCACAAAAAAAACTCTGTTCCGTATATAGGAATTGTATAGAAAAATGTAGAAAAAATGGCTAAGTTAAAAAGGCGATATTTTTGTTAAAAACATCTTTTCGGCATAAAAACACAAAGGTGCACATCTTCAATATGTGTAGAAGACGTGTGTATAGTTTCAGATCGATCGACTGAACGGTTTCGGAGGAGTTGTGTACACGAACTATGCACTTTTTCTGTCAGCCGCCCGCCCGCCCGCCCGCCCGCCCAGCGGTAAAACATAATACGGTCGTATAAAAACCTTAACCAAGGTTGACTAAAAACATTAACCAAGGGGAATTAACTAAGTAATTCAAGGTTAAATGTAGGTCAAGGTCAAATATAGGTCAGGGGTTGTTTTTGTACATCACTAGGAGATGAAGTCGTCCAAGTATGGTGGGTGTAGGGCCAGGAGTATTCCATATACAAGCTTGACTAAAAACCTTAACCAAGGCGTGACGGTGACGCCGGGGTGACTACATAAGCTCTAACTATTCTTCGAATAGTTGAGCTAAAAACAATTGAGCTTACAATGTTTCCAACCAGCAAAGCCCCAGATCAGACTTTGCTATTCGCTGTTCGCTAACCAGTCACTAAATTAGTTTCACCGTCATCGGCGCTGTCTGATCAGGGACTATGGGATTGTCTGTCTCTGAAATAGCCTGACGGTGATCAACGGTACAAATTGCGAGGCTGCCATCAACAAACAGACTAGAGCCTACTTTGATTGTGTATATCTGCACACGGACTAGCATCTACCAACTGGTTGGTGTCAGGCTACACTGGATACCTTAGTCACAGGTCTGAATATCAGTAAAAAAGTGCAAGTGAATGGGTTTAACGTCCCAGCAACAGCTAAATTCATATAGAGACTGGATCACGGTTTAAAGTCTCATCCGACAGACCAGTGGGATGGAAATACTATGAAAGTTTTTTTGATGCCTAAGGCGAGGTTTGAACCCACAACCTCCGGATTGGAAGACAGGTGATTTCTAACCCCTAGGCCACAATCCATCCCGTGAATCTCAGTAAGATTCGCTGTTAAAATACAAAAGTGAAAGAGAAAGTGAGTTGGTTTAACGTCCTAGCAACAGCTAAGGTCAGTTTCAAGTCCCATCCAAAAGACCAGAGGGATGGAAATACTATGAAATAGTTTTGATACCAAAGACGAGGTTTGAACCCGAACCTCCGGATAGTCAGGTGTTCTAACCCTTAGGCCACTACCCTTCCCTCTGTTAAAATACAAGTCCCTAAGGGTGGATTCATCGCTAAGATAAGCATACCCTGCCACCCCTTGCAAACAGTGTAGATCATGATGAGAGCCGGCTCATCTGGGTCTACACTGTTTGCGGACACCGCTATAGAGGTCTGTAGTTTTGATAGAGGATTTTACACGAGTGATGATATAATAGGATATTTGTTAAACAAGTTTACTGATTTCATAAGAAATGAGGCTATGACGAGTTTCTTATGAAATCATTCAGCCAGTTTAATAAATCTCATATTAAATGAACACAAATGTTGAAGCTGTCATGACCACCTTTCGTGTTTTCTGTACCAGTCCCATTTGCATATTTATTGCACTAGTATAGTACGATTTTTATTACACCGTGTTATTACACTGTGAAAGTCCATTTCAAGACAAGGGAAATTACTCACCATCGGGATGGACGTCGATGGCCATCTTGCGCCCGCCAGAGTCATCGAGAACACAGCTGGGTAACGATACGGAATGGTCCTGGGAGGTCAACAGGGGTCGTGGCGACTCGATTGTCATCGACTGGCCGTAACTGATGGGGCTGCCTACATCATTGCCTGTAGGATATTTGTTGATTGATTGCAGTTTTTCATCCCTTGAACAGCAAGGCCATATAAAACACGCCATGTGATTTTGTACCTAAGAACATGTGCAATTTTTCATGAAAAATATTTACAGAAACTGTGATATTTTCGGTAAATGATGTCAAAAGTTGACAAGATTTTCATGGCAAATGTGGAATAGGATATTCGTTGATTGATTGGGGTTTACTACCCTTTGTGGCTGTGACTTGAGAAAAGGGGCTTATGGGTTATGCGACCAGTGTAGATCCAGATCCGCAGTCGGATCAAAATCTGCACAAGCAATAATGATCCTTATCAGGGTACAGGAGTGTGCTATTCAATCAGGAGCTACACTGGTCACAATCCCATAAGGCCCATAAGAATCAACATCAGACAAAAGTAGTTTTGTCAATCCAGATTGACCATGCAACACTGAAGCAAATGAATGGACACATTTATTGGTTATTTGATTTGTATGTGGATATATGCACGAATTCCGTAGCGTGCGATATTGCGTGACTTTAGAAGTGCAATATCTTTGTGCGGCGGAACAAGTGGCATATATCCTCATACAAATCAAATAACCTTTTTATTATATACGTAAATCACTCACAATTTATATGCGCCTCAAAAAATACAAGAGTGCCGCAAGTCACAAAATACGCCCGTCGAATATGGGCCAGACAGCGAAGATGCAGAAATGTGAAGCTGTCACCAAGGCAAGAAACATTAATGAGAATTTGAAAGTCTATAGCATTATTTCTTCATCTCGTTGTGCTAAACATGTATACTCATTTAGGCAGAGATAGAAAAGAAAGTAGATGAGTGTAAGTAGAAATGGATAGGGAATTGGATACAATAATTGTAGAAGAAAAAAATGGCCTAAAAAATATTTTGTTTAAAAAATATTTTTTATTTTTTCGGCATAAAAACACCAAGGTGCACATCTTCTATATGTGTAGATGACGTGTGGTATAGTTATCAGAACGATCGAGCTCTGAACGGTTTCGGAGGAGTTGTTGTACGCAAAACTCTGTACCGTTGTTATAGAAACTGTATAGAAAAATGTAGAAAAAATGGCCTAAGTAATAAAAAGGTGATATTTTTGTTAAAAAAATTTTTTTATTTTATCGGCATAAAAAGACACCAAGGTGCACACTTCTTCAAATATGTGGTAGAAGACGTGTGTATAGTTTAATTCAGGATCGATCGAACCCTTGAACGGTTTTTTGTCAGGAAGGAGTTGTGTACTCAATCTCCTCGTTACCGTAATATATAATTAGTATAGAAAAAAAAAAAATTTTTGTTTAAAAGAAAAAAATGGGCTAAGTTAAAAAAGGCGATATTTTTGTTTAAAAAACATCTTTTCGGCAATAAAAAATAAAACCCAAAGGTGCACATCTTCAATAATTGTGTAGAAGACGGGTGTGTATAGTTTGCAAGATCGATCGACTGAACCGGATTTTCGGAGGAGTTTGTGTAACACTAACTATGCACTTTTTTCTGTCCTGGCCGCCCCGCCCGCTACCGCCCAGCCCCGGTTTAAGCGGTAAAATCATAATTACGGCTCGTAATAAAATAAACCTTAACCTAAGGTTGACTAAAAACATTAACCAATGGGTAAAATTAAACTAATGTAATTCAAGGTTAAATTGTAGGTCAAGGTCAAAAATATAGGTCAGGGGATTTGGTTTTGGTTTTTGTACATCTCTGAGGAGATGAAGTCGTGCCAACGATATGGTATGGGTGTAGGGCCAGGAGTCTTCCATTCTTACAAGCTTGAACTAAAAAAAACCGTTAACCAAGGCGTGACCTGGTGACGCCGGGGTGCAACTTATAATTGCCTTTCTAAACTATTTCTTTCGAATAGTTGGAGCTAAAAAACAATTGAGCTTACAATGTTTGTTCCAACCAGCCAAACAAGCCCCAGATCAGGACTTTGCTATTCGCTGTTCGCTTACCCAGTCACTAAATTAGTTTCACCGGTCAATCGGCGCTGTTCTGATCAGGGACTATGGGATTGGTCTGTCTCTTGAAACTAATAGCCTGACGGTTGATCAACGGTAACAAATTGCGAGGTTCTGGTCTTCCATCAACAAACAGTCTACGAGGCCTACTTTGATTGTGGTATAACTAGCACACGGAACTTGCATTTCTACCAACCGTGGTTGGTGTCCAGGTAACATGGAGGTAACCTTAGTCACAGGTTCTGAAATATCAGTAAAAAACAAGTGCAAGTGAATGGGTTTTTAACGTCCCAGCAACAGCTAAATTTCAATATAGAGTGGATCAACGGTTTAAAGTCCTCATCCGACCAGACCAGTTTGGGATGGTAAAATTACTATGAAATAGTTTTTTTGATGCCTAAGGCGAGGGTTTGAAACCCAATCAACCTCCGGATTGGAAGAACAGGTGATTTCTAAAACCCCTAGGCCAACAATCCATCCCCGTGAATCTCAGTAAAGTTAGTTCGCTTGTTAAAAAACAAAAAGTGAAAGAGAAAGTGGAGTTGGTTTAAACCGTCCTAGCAAGCAAAGTTAGGTCAGTTCAATGGTTCCCATCCCAAAAGACCAAGTGGGATGGAAATACTATGGAAATAGTTTTGAATACCAAAAGACGAGGTTTGTGAACCCGAACCTCCGGATAGTCAGGTGTTCTAACCCTTAGGCCACTACCCTTCCTCCTGTTAAAATACAAGTCCCTAAGGGTGGATTCAATCGCTAAGATAAGCATTACCCTGCACCCCTTGCAAACAGTGTAGATATCGATTGATGAAGCCGGCTCATCTGGGTCTACACTGTTTGCGGGACACCGCTAATAAGGAGGTTGTAGTTTTTGATAGAGGATTTTACACGAGTGATGATTATAATAGGATTTTTATTTTGTTAAAAACAAGTTTAACTGATTTCATAAGTAAATGCGGACTATGACGAGTTTCCTTCTTGAAATCATTCAGGCCAGTTTAATAAATCCTCATATTAAATAGAACACAAATGTTAGAAGCTGTCCTGACCACCTTTGTCGTGATTTTATCTGTACCAGTTCCCATTTGCATATTTATTTGCACTGGTAATTAGTACGGATTTTTCTTTACTTAATCCGTGTTAAGTTAACACTGTGAAAGTCCATTTCAACGACAAGGGGAAATTACTCCACCATCGGGAGATTGGACGGTCGATGGCCAATCTTGCCGCCACGGCCTGAAGTTCCATCGATGAACACAAGCTGGGTAACGATACGGAATGGTCCTGGGAGGTCAACATGGGGTCGTTGGCGACCTTCGACATTGTCTATCGACTGGCCGTAACTGTAGTGGGCTGGCCTACAACTCATTTGCCTGTAGGATTTTATTTGTTGTGTTTGATTGCAGTTTTTTTCATCCCGTTTGAACAGCAAGGCCATATAAAAACACGCCATGTGGATTTTGTACCTAAGAACCATGTGCAAATTTTTTCCAAGAAAAATGAAACAAATTTTATTTACAGAAACTGTTGATAATTTCGGTAAATGATGTTTCAAAAGTTGACAAGATTTTTCATGGCAAATGTGGAATAGGATATTACGTTGATTGATTGGGGTTTACTTACCCTTTGTGGTCTGTGACTTGAGAAAGGGGTGCTTATGGGTTCTGGCGACCAGTGTTAGATTCCAAGATCCGCCCAGTCGGATCAAAACATCTGCACAAGCCAATAAATGATGCCTTGTATCAGGGTAAACAGGAGTGTGCTATTCCAACTCAGGAGCTACACTGGTCACAATCCCATAACGGCCCATAAGAATCTCAACCATCAGACAAAAGTGTTTTTTGTCCAATCCAGATTGACCATGCAACACTGAAGCAAATTGGAATGGGACACATTTAATTGGTTTTTATTGGATTGTATTTGTGGATTTATAGCACGAATTCCGTATCGAGCGATATTGGCGTGACTTTAAAGTGCATTATCTTTGTGGCGTCAGCGGAAACAAGTTGCCGTATATCCTCATACAATCAAAATAACCTTTTATAATATAGCGTAAATCACTCACAATTTATAAGCCGCCTCCAAAAAATACAAGAGTGCCGCAATTCACAAAAATACGCCCGTCGAATTTATGGGCCAAAGACAGCGAAGATTGCAGAAATTTGTGAAGTCTGGGTCAAACCAAGGCAAGAAACTTAATGGAGAAATTGAAAGTCTATAGCATTTATTTCTTCATCTCGTTGAGTGCTAAACATGTTATACCTCAAATTTTAAGGCAGAGATTTTTAAAAAGTAGAAGTGTTAAGTAAAATGATAGGGAAAATTGGAAATACAATAATGAAGAAAAAAATGCCTAAAAAATTTATTTGGTTAAAAATAAATTATTCGGGCATAAAAACAAAAATAAAGGTGCACATCTTCTATATGTGTAGAAGACGTTTGTAATAGTTCAGAACGAAAATCGACTGAACCGGTTTCGGATTAGTTGGTGTACGCAAAACACTGTAACCGTGTATAGAACTGTAAAGAAAAAATGTCAGAAAAAATGGAGCTAAGTTAAAAAGGTTGATATTTTTGTTAAAAAAAAATTTTTTCGTGGCTTAAAAACACCAAGGGTGCAAGAAAATTCTCAATATGTGTAGAATTCACGAAAGTGTAAGTTTCAGAACGATTCGACTTTGAACGTTTCGAGGAGTTGTGTACACAAACTCAGAAACCGTTATATATAATTGTATAGCGAATGTAAAAAAATGGCTAAGTTTATAAAGGCGATATTTTTTGTTTAAAAACATCTTTTCGGCATTTAAAAACACAAAGGTGCAACATCTTCAATATGTGTAGAATAACGTGTGTAAAATAGTTCAGATCGATCGAACTGAACGGTTTCTGAAGGAAGTTGGGTAACACGAACTATGCACTTTTTATCTGGGAACAGCCTTCCCGGGCCCGCCCCCGCCCCCGACCACTCCAGCGGTAAAACATAATACGGTCCGTATAAAAACCTTAACCAAGGTTGAAAACTAAAAACATTAACCAAGGGGAATTAACAAGTAAAAAATTCAAGGTTAAATTGTTAAAAAAAGGTCAAGGTTTTTTCAAATATAGGTCAGGTAAAAAGTTTTTGTACATCCAACTAGGAATGAAGATCTTCTCAAGTATTGGTGGGTGTAGGGCCAAGGATATTCCATATACAAGCTTGAACTAAAAACCTTAACCAAGGCTTTTGACGGTGACGCCGGGGTGAACTACATAAGCCTCTAACTATTCTTCGAATAGTTGAAGCTAAAAACAATTGGAGCTTACAATGGTTTCCAACCAGGTCAAAGCCCCAGATTCAGACTTTGCTATTCGCTGTACCGCTAACCAAGTCAAACTAAAATAGTTTTCATCACCGTCATCCTGGCCGCTGTCCTGATCAGGGACTAATGGGAATTGTCTGTCTCTGAAAAATAGCCTGACTGTGAAAAAATCAACGGTACAAATTCGAGGCTTGCCAAAAATCAACAAAACAGGACTAGCCACTTTGATTTTTGTTGGAAAAAAATCTTATTTTCTGGCACACGGACTAAAAAGCAATCCTAACCACTGGTAGGTGTCAGGACTACACTGGATAACCTTAGTACAACAGGTCTGAATATCAGTAAAAAAGTTGGCAAGTGAATGGGTTTTTAACGTCCCACAACAGCTAAATTCATATAGAAACTGGATCAGTGTTTAAAGTCTCCATTCCGAACAGACCAGTTGGATGGAGAAAACTATGAAAGTTTTTTTGATGCCTAAGCGCAAGGTTAGAACCCACAACCTCCGGCTTTGGAAGGACAGGTTGATTTTGTAACCCCTAGGCCACAATCCATCCCGTGAATCCACAGGTAAGATTCGCTGTTAAAATACAAAAGTGAAGAGAAAGTTGAGTTGGTTTAACGTCCTAGCAAAAACAGCTAAGGTCAGTTCAAAAAAAGTCGGCATCCAAAGTTCCAAAAGGAGGATGCGAAATACTTTTTTATGAAAAAAGTTTTGAAAAATACCAAAGACGAGGTTTTGAACCCGGAACCTCCGTATAAAAAGTTCAGGTGTTCTAACCCGGTTAGGCCACTACCCCCTTTCCCTCTGATAAAATACAAGTTCCCCTAAGTTGGAATATCATCGCTAAGATAAGCATAACCCTGCCACCCCTTGCAAACAGTGTAAATCATGAAGAGAGCCGTTTTTCTCATCTGGTCTACACGGTTTGCGGACTACCGCTATAGAGGTCTGTAAAGGTTTTGATAGAGGAATTTTTACAAAAAATAAAAAACCCGGAAAAAAAAAAGGTTTTTTGGGGAATGATTAAATAGGTAGATATTTGTTTAAACAAGTTTAAAACTGATTTCCATAAGAAATGAGGCTATGACGAGTTTTTCTTATGAATCATTCAGCCATTAAATAAATCTCATATTAAATGAACCCACAAATGTTGAAGCCCCCCTGTCCATGACCACCTTTCGTGTTTTTCTGTAACCGTCCCCGGTTTTTGCTTTGCATATTTATTGCGGCTAGTTAATAGTAAAACCGATTTTTATTACCAACCTGGTTATTGACACTTGAAAAAGAAAGTCCATTTCAATACCCAAAAGGGAAATTACTCACCATCGGGAATTGGAACGTCGATGGCCAATTCTTGGCGCCCCCCCCGCCAGAGTCAACGGATTAAACACCGCTGGGTAACGGATAACGGAATGGTCCCAAAGGGAGTCAACAGGGTCGGTTGGTCTACTCGGGGATTGTCATCGACTTTTTGGCCGTAACAGATTGGGCTGCCTACATCATTGGCCTGTAAGTATATTTGTTGAATTGAATGCAGGTTTTTTTCCAATCCCTTGACAGCAAGGCCATATAAAACACGGCCATGGGTGGATTTGTACCTAATAACATGGGTGCAATTTTTTCATGGAAAAATATTTACAGAAACTGGTGATTATTTATCGTAAATGATGTCAAAAGTTGACAAGATTTTCAATTGGCAAATGTGGAATAGATATTCGTTGAAAAAACCCTTGAATTGGGGTTTTTACCTAACCCTTTGGGTGGCTTGTGACTTGGAGAAAAGGGGCTTATGGTTTAAAGCGACCAGGGGAGTAGGATCCAGTTCCGCAGACGGAATCAAAATCTGCTCAAGCAATAAAGATCCATAATTTCAGGGTACGAAGTAGTTGTGCTATTCAAATCAGGAGCTAAAAAACAACTGTCACAATCCCATAAGGTCCAAAAAATTCAAACATCAGAACAAAAGTAGTTTGTCCAATGCCAATTGACCAAATGCCCCAACACTGAAGCCAAAATGAATGGACACATTTTATTGGTTATTTGATTTGTATGTGATATATGCCACGAATTTCCGTAGCGTGCGATTATTGGCGTGACTTAGAAGTTGCAAATATCTTTGTGCGGCTCGGAACCCAAGTGGCATATATCCTCAAATTAGAAATTTCAAATACCTTTTTATTATATACGTAAATCCTCACAATTTATATGGCGGCCTCAAAAAATTACCAAGAGTGGGCCGCAAGTCACAAAATACGCCCGTCGAATATGGCTCAGGGACATCGAATAGGGGCCCAGAAATTGATGAAGCTGTCTTCCAAGGCAAAGAAACATAATGAGATTGAAAGACTATAGCATATTTCTTCATCCTCGGTTGTGCTAAACATGTAATACTCAATTTAGGCAGGAGATAGAAAAGAGAGTTGTAAGTAGAAATGATAGAATAGGATACAATAATGTAGGAAAAAAATGGCTAAAAAATATTTGTTAAAAAATATTTTTTTCCGGCATAAAAAACCAACCAAAGGTGCCACACTTCTATATGTGGTAAAGACGTGTGTAAAGTTTCCAGGAACCGATCGACTTTGAAAATTTGCGGATTTCGGAGGAGTTGGTGTAACGAAAACTCTGTACTTGGTATAGAACAGTATAGAAAAATGTAGAAAAATGGCTAAGTTTTAAAAAGGTGATATTTTTGTTAAAAAATATTTTTTCCGGCCAAAAAAACACCAAGGTGGCACACTTCATATGGTGTCGAAGGAACCGTGTGTATAGTTTCAGATCGGATCCCGACTTGAACGGTTTCGGAAGGAGTTGTGTACACAAACTCTGTACAGTTATATATAATTGGTATACGAAAAATGTAAAAAAGAAAAAATGGCTAAGTTAAAAAGCGATATTTTGGGTTTAAAAACGTCCCTTTTCGGCATAAAAACAAACAAAGGTGCACATCTTCAAAATTGTGTAGAAGACGTGTTATATTCAGATCGGATCTACTGGGAACGGTTTTTTCGGAGAGGAGTTTGTACACGGGAACTTTAAAAGCACTTTTTCTGTTCATCCGCCCGCCCCGCACCAGCCCGCCCGCGCCGCCCAGCCCACGTAAAAAACCTAATACTTCGGGTAAAAAAACCTTAACCAAGGTTGAAACTAAAAACATTAACCAAGGGGAATTAACTTAGTAAATTCCAAGGTTTTTTTTAAATGTAGGTCAAGTCCAAATATAGGGTCAGGGTGTTTTGTTTTATTGGTTTTAACCCATCAACCTAGTAGATGACTCGGTTCCAAGTTATGGTGGGTGTAAGGGCCAGGAGTATTCCATATACAAGGGCTTGAACTTTAAAACCTAAACCCCAAGGCGTGACGGTGACCGCCGGTGTGACCTACATAAGCCTCTAACTATTCCTTCGAATAGTTGAGCTAAAAACAATTGAGCATACAATGTTTCCAACCAGCAAAGCCCCAGAACAGACATTGCTAAACGCTGGGGTTCGAAAACCATCACTAAATTAGATTACACCGTCAAACGGCGCCAAGACAGTATCCGGGACTAGGGATTGGTTTTTTCTTTCAACTGAACCACGCCAGACGGTGATCAACGGTACAAATTGCCTAGGCAGGCCATCAACAAACAGGACAAGAGCCAACATTGATTTATGTATAACATCACACGGACTTTAAAAGCAACAACCAACTGTTTGGTGTCCCAGGCTAACCAAACAGGACCACCATAGTCAACAAAGGGGGTCTGGAATAACAGTAAAAAAGAGCACGTGAATGGGTAAATAAACGTTTTTCCCAGCAACACTAAAATCAAATATAGAGACTGGATCACGGTTTGAAAAGTCCTCAATTCCTGGACAGACCAGAGGTATGGAAATATATGAAAGATATTTTTTGATGCCTAAGGCGAGGTTTTTGAACCAACAACCTTCCGGAATGAAGACCCAGTTGATTCTAACCCCTATGGCCACAATCCAACCCTTGAATCCCTCAGTAAGATTCCTGTAAAATAAAAATCAAAAGTGAAAGATAAAGATGAGTTGGTGTAGAACCGGTCCTAAGGGCAAACAGCTAATGGTCAGTTACAAGTCCCATCCAAAAGACCAGAGGGATGAAATACTATAAATAGTTTTAATGAATACCAAAGACGAGGTTTTGAACCCGAACCTCCGTATAGTCCAGGTTATCCCTTAACCCTTAGGCCAAAAACTACCATCCCCTCTGTTACAAAACAAGGTCCCTAAGGTGGATTCCTTCGCTAAGATAAGCCTACCTGCCACCCCCTTGCAAACAGGTGTAATCATGATTGGGAGAGCCTGCACATCTGGGTTCTTACACTGTTTGGCGGACAAACAAAAACCGCTTATAGAGGTCTGTAGATTTTGATAGAGGATTTTAACTCGGAGTGGATGATATAAAATAGGAAATTTGGTTAAACCGAAGTTTACTGATTTTCAAATAAGAAATTGAGGCTATGACGAGGTTTTTCCTTATGAAATCATTCAGCCAGTTTTTAATAATCTCATATTTAAATGAAACACCAAATTGAGTTGAAAGCTTGTCATGATCCCCACCATTTCGTGTTTTCTGTACCAGTCCCCATTTGCATAGTTTATTGCCTACTAGTATAGTAAACGATTTTTATTAATACAACCGTTGTTATTACACTGTGGAAAGAAAGTCCCATTTCAAGAATAAGGGAAATTACTCACCATCGGGAATGGATCGTCGATGGCCATCTTGCGCCCTCCGCCAGAGTCATCTGAAAGAACTCAGCTGGGTTAACGATAATACGGAATGGTCCCTTCCTGGGAGGTTCTAACAAGGGGTCGTGGCGACTCCGCTTTGTATCCATCGACTGGGCCAGCCGTAACTGATGGGGCTGCCTACATCAATTGGGGGTCCTGTAAGGGCTATTTGTTGATTGAATCGCAGATTTTTCATCCCTTGAACAGCAAGGTCCCATATAAAACACGCCATGTGATTTTTGTACCTAAGAAACATGTGGCAATTTTTCCATGAAAAACTATTTACAGAAACTGTGATAAATTTCGGTAAATTGATGTCAAAAGTTGACAAGATTTTCATTGGCAAATGTGGAATAGGAATTATTCGTTTGAATTGATTGGGGTTTAACTTAACCCTTTGTGGTGGCTGTGGACCTTGAGAAAAGGGCTTATGGGTTTTATGCGACCAGTGTAGATCCAGAATCCGCAAGTTCGGATCAAAACAATTCTGCACAAGCAAATAATGATCCCATTATCAGGGTACAGGCTAAGTGTGCTATTCAATCAGGAGCTTACACTGGTCACAATCCATAACGGCCCATAAGCAATCAACATCAGACCAAAAGTAGTTTTGTCAATCCAGATTAGACCATGCTAACACTGAAGCCAAAATGAATGGACACATTTTATTGGTTATTTGATTTGTATGTGGAATATAATGCGACGAATTCCGTAGCGTGCGTGATATTGCGTGACTTTAGGAAGTGCAATATCTTTGTGCGGCGGAACCAAGTGGGCATATATCCTCAATACAAATCAAATAACCTTTTTTTTAATTATATACGTAAATTCCCACTCACAAGTTTATATGCGTCCTCAAAAAAACAAATTTACAAAGAGTTGCCGCAAGTCACAAAATACGCCCGTCGAATTTGGGCCATGGCCAACAGCCGCAAGATGCAGAAATGTGAAGCTGTCACCAAGGCAAAAAGAAACATTAATGAGAATTTTGAAATGTCTTATAGCATTATTTCTTCATCTCGTTGTGCCTAAACAACATGTTTATACTCATTTTTTTATTTTTTTTTTTTTTTTTTTTTTTTTTTTTTTTTTTTTTAGGCAGAGATAAGAAAAGTAGAGTGTAAGTAGAAATAAAGGCGAAATTGGATACAAAAATGGGAAGAAAAAAATTGGCTAAAAAAATATTTGAATAAAAAATATTTTTTCGGTAAAAAAAACCACAGAAAAAGGTGCACATCCTTCTAAAAATATTTGTTTAAAAAGAAGACGTGTGTATTTTTAGTTTCAGGTAACGATTCGAAAAAAACTGAACCGGTTGTCGGAAGGAGTTGTGTACGCAAACTCTTGTACCGTGTAAGAACCGAAATAGAAAAATGTTAGAAAAAATGGCTTAAGTTAATAAGGAAGTGATATTTTTGTTACAAAATATTTTTTCGGCATTTAAAAAACCCAAGGTGCAAACTCTACAATATGTGTAGAAGACGTGTGTAAGTTTCAGATCCGATCACTTGAACGGTTTCGGAGGTTGTGTACACAAACTCTGTACCGTATATATAATTGATATAAAGAAAAATGTAGAAAATGGCTAAGTAAAAAGGCGATGTAAAAACATCTTTTCGGCATAAAAACCAAAGTGAAAAATCTTCAATATGTGTAAAAGAACGTGTGTATAGTTTCAGATTCGATCGACTGAAAAAGGTTTCTTTTGGAGGAGTTGTGTACACGAACTATAAAAACACAAAACTGTCAGCGCCCGCCCGCCCGCCACGCCCGCCCAAGCGGTAAAACATTAATAAGGTCGTATAAAAAACCTTAACCAAGGTTGCTAAAAAACATTAATCCAAGGGAATTTAAACTAATAAATTCAAGGTTTAAATGTTGGTCAAGGTCAAATATAGGTTTCAGGGGTTGTTTTTGTATCACTAGAGATGAATCGACCAAGTATGGTGGGTTGGGAGGGCCAGAGTATTCCATATACAAAGCTTGACTAAAAAACCTTAACCAAGCGTGACGGTGACGCCGGGGGGTGACTACATAAGCTCTAAACTATTCTGCAATTGTTGAGCTAAAAAAACCAATGAGCTTACAAATGTTCAACCAGCAAAAGCCCCAGATAAGACTGCTATTTCGCTGTTCGTAACCAAGTCACTAAATTAAGTTTCACCTCATCAGGCGCTTGTCTGATCTGGGTCTAGGGGAATGTTGTCTCTTGAAATTGCCTGGACGGGGTATCAACGGTACAAATTGCGAGGGCTTTTTGCCATTCAACAAACCAGAACTAGAGCCTACTTTGATTGTGGATTTCTGAACACGGACCTACATCTACCAAACTGGTTTGGTGTCAAGGCTACACTGGATACCTTAGTAACAGGTCTGGAATATCCAGTAAAAAAGTGCAAAGTGAAAGGGGTTTTAACGTCCCACAACGCTTAAATTCCTATAAGAGGTGGTCTCGGTTTTTTTTTAAAGTCTCATCCGGACAGACCAGTGGGATGGAAAATTCTATGAAATTTTTTTGATGCCTAAGGGAAGGTTTGAACCCACAACCTCCCGATTGGAAGGACAGGTGATTTCTAACCCCTAGGCCACAACCATCCAGTTGAATCTCAGTAAGATTCGCTGTTAAATTAAAACAAAAGTAAAGAGAAAGTGAGTTGGTTTAACGTCCCTAAGCAAACAGTAAGGGTTCAGTTTCAATCCCCCCAAAAGACCAAAGGGATGGAAATACTATGAAATAAAGTTTTGATACCAAAGAGTTTGAAATAATCAGGAATATCCGGAGTGGGTTCTAAAAAAAAAAAACCCCTTTAGGGCCACTAAACCCTTCCCTCTTGTTAAAATCAAGTCCCTAAGGGTGGATTCAATCGCTAAATAAGCAACCCCTCCACCCCTTGCAAACAGTGTAAGCATGATGAAGACGGCCTCATCTGGGTTACACTGTTTGCGGGACACCGCTATAGAGGTCCTTGTAGTTTTTTGATAGAGGGATTTTACACGTGTGATGATATAATTAAGGATATTTGTTAAACAAGTTTACTGATTTCAAATAAATAATGAGGCTTTTGACGAGTTTTCTTATGAAAATCATTCTGCCTTTTAATTAAATCTATATTTAAATAACACAAATGTTGAAGCTGTCATGACCACCTTTCGTGTTTTCGTACCAGTCCCAATTTGATATTTTCTTGCACTAGTATAGTACGATTTTTTATTACACCGTGTTATTTCACTGTGAAAGCCATTTCAAAGACAAGGGAAATTACTACCATCGGGAATGACCTCGATGGCCATCTTTGCGCCCCGCCAAGTCATCGAGAACACAGCTGGGTAAAACGATAAGGAATGGTCCTGGGAAGGTCAACTGGGTGTGGCGAATCGATTGTTCATCGACTCCGTAACTGATGGGGCTGCCTAATCATTGCCTGTAGGATATTTGTTGATTGATTGCAGTTTTTCATTCCCTTGAACACAAGGCCATAAAATAATGGCCATGGTGATTTTGTTAACCTAAAAGAAAATGTGCAATTTTTCATGAAAAATATTACAGAAACTGTGATATTTTCGGTAAATATTTCAAAATTGACAAATTTTCATGGCAAATGTGGAATAGGATTATTCCGTTTGATTGTTTGGGGTTTACTACCCTTTGGTGGCTGTGACTTGTGAAAAGGCTTATGGGTTATGCCGACCATTGGTAATCCAGATCCGCAGTCGGATCAAAATCTGCACAAAGCAATAATGATCCTTATCAGGGACAGGAGTGTTGCTATTCAATCAAGGCTTCACGGGTCACAATCCCATTAAGGCCCATTAAGAATCAAAACCAGTCAAAAGTAGTTTTGTCAATCCAGATTGGACCATGCAAAAACTGAAGCAAATGAATGGACAACCATTTTATTGGTTAATTTGTTTGTATGTGGATATATTCAACGAATTCCGTAACGTTGCGATATTGCGTGACTTTAGAAGTGCAATATTTTGTGCGGCGGAACAAGTGGCATATTCCTCCTTACAAAATCAAAATAACCTTTTTTATTTTATAACGTAAATCACTCACAATTTTTATAAGCGGCCTCAAAAAAACAAGAGTGCCGAATTCACAAAATCCGCCCGCAATAGGGCCAGACAGCGAAGATGGCAGAAATTGTGAAGCGTCCACCAAGGCAAGAAACATTAATGGAATTTTGAAAGTTATAGCGAATTATTTCTTCATTCGTTGTGCTAAACATGTATACTCATTTAGGCAGAATAAAAAGTAGTGTTAAGTAAAATGATAGGGAATTGGATACCAAAATGTAAGAAAAAAATGGCCTAAAAAAATATTTGTTTTAAAAAATATTTTTTTTTTGGCCTAAAAAACACCAAGGTGCACATCTTCTATATGTGTAGAAACGTGGTATATTTTCCAGAACGTCGCTGAACGGGTTTTCGGAGGGAGTTGGTTGTAGCAAACTCTGTACCGTTGTATAAGAACTTATGAAAAAATGTAGAAAAAATGGCTAAGTTAAAAAAGGGTGATATTTTTGTTTTAAAAAATATTTTTTCGGCCATAAAAAACACCAAGGTGCAATCTTCAATAATGTGTAGAAGAGTGTTGTTTGTTTCAGATCGCTCGACTGAACGGTTTCGGAGGAGTTGTTTGTCACAATCTCGTACCGTATGAATTGTATAGAAAAATGTAAAAAAAATGGCTAAGTTAAAAAAGGGATTTTTTTGTTTTAAAAACATCTTTTTCGGCATAAAAAACACAAGGTGCAACATCTTCAATATGTGTAGAAGGAACGTGTGTAATTAGTTTCAGAATGATCGACTGAACGGTTTCGGTGGAGTTGTGACAACGAACTATGCACTTTTTTCTGTCAGCCGCCCCGCCCGCCCGCCCGCCCGCCCAGCCCGGCTATAAAACATAATA